>JAQFZP010000924.1:0-24994 GCA_034695745.1 Geophilus truncorum | reverse complement strand
AGCCCCTCGACCGAGTTAATATCAAACGCGAGTAAAATTTGATTGAATTGAATTAATAATGATCTCGGATCAAGTTCACGATATCCATACTAATCAAATAATAATACGGACGTAACGAACCTGATTAACTAGCGAACGACACCCGTACAACCCAACCCTGTGTCCATGGCTTGAAACAAGTATGGATAAGGGTAAGCCCTGTTCACTCGTTTATTTATTTATTTATTTATTTATTTATATTTATTAATTATTTATTCGACACTTTAATTTAACTGAGTGATGAGAGCAACGCAAAAATAAAATGCTCCTAGTTGAAGCGTCGCATCATCATTTAACTCCACATCGATCGGTGCGATAAAACGACACGACAAAAGATGTTTTCATCCATTTGTTGCTCGTATCGCTCGGGGAATGGCTTGTTTGTATACGTAAGAGTTTGGGAAACACGTTTTTCACCTGTGATCCTTAATCGGCACTGGTGACGAAACGTTGAACATCTCCATGGGCGATGGGCGCGAGTAGAAAAATTAAAACGCGGAGAAAACGCAAACGACGCGAAACAGCGCCGTTTTACGTAACGTGGTGTCGTTGCTTGTCAGCCGCCGGTACGTGATTTCAGCGTTATTAGCTCAATATTACCACATTTCTCGCATTCTCGTGAGTCTCGCTAAGTTTAATCCCGCTGCACCATTCCCGGAGCGGGTACATCTGTTTATTTTCGTCACTTTTTCCTTCACCTTTAAGTTGACCTCGATTTTAGAAAAAAAAAAAAAAAAAATTTTTTTCACGGTACTTTTTTCCCACTCTATTTTCGACAGGGAATGTTTCTGTCATAGCAAGAAAACATGTTAAAAAATATATAATTTTTTTTTTTTTGCAACGTTATTTTTATACCGGTACCGTAATTATTTTCAAAAAAAGATCTTTTTACGATATGTTCTTTTGACTCTATTTTCGACGGGGAACATTTCTATCGTATCGTGATGTAAAAGAAACAAAAAAAAAAACATGACGTAATCTATTTGGGGCTCTGAGCGATCTTAAGTGAGTTGCAAATATCACACGATTATTTGAGATTGCTGTCTAATCCCATTTACTCGTCTATGTACACAGGAAGATAAAAGGAATTAATTGCACTAATTCTCGATGAATAACAAGATATTTTCAGCCAGGTGGCATTCGATTGGGGAACAAAACATTGAAATACACATTCGATAAGTTTGTACTTATTTAAGTACCATGTGCTCATTTCTTCCCCGCATATGGCATCATGGTGAAACACGTACAGTACCATTGTAAGTACGAGCACGTTCTCGATGACCTTCATTTCTCTTTTTTAATCTTTCGAAAAATGTATCGAGAGCGACAGAAAGTAAATTGATCATCAAAACTTAAACTTAGAGCGGCAGAGGTCAGGGTGAAGGGTTATTTTGGGGTGTGGATTATGGATAAAATGCATGGAAATGGAGGAAATCCTTTGGCGTGTTTTTTAGTTACAGAATTAAAGACTTGTTGTTGTTAGATATTTGAGTTGAAAATTGGATTTATGTTTTGTGCACAAAACCATTCATTAAACTTTATTAATTCATCTTCAAAATTGTGTGGCTCAAGCTGCAATTGTTTAATGTAATTTAACAAAATTTGCAGAAAAACCCGGGAATTATTAGAGGAAATGCGAATATATATTTTTTAAATTTTGAAACAAATTTAAAGAGTATGCAAAAGTTACCCTTTATAAACAAACAAAATGGCTGCCAAAATGTTATTGTTTCTTACTAATCCATAACCTTGAACTGAACAAATAAATAAACTGATTAAATCAGAATCAGATGCAGTTTAAAATGAAATACCGTACTGTAGAATGTTTTCATTTAAGGTTTAAACAATAATAAAGTCGAGTTTGTTAATAAGAGCGATGTTCGGATGGCCAAATGTGGCTCTTATAACCGGATATAAGGACTTTTTAAAAAATAATAAAAAATGCCGGATATAAACAAAAAAAAAAACAGCTAAAAATAATTTTTAAATGTGATAAACAGTAAGCTGGTTCAAAACCATCAAATTCTAAACTCAATTTCAAGTTCTTTACCTTTTTTATTTGGCGTTATTGTTACGGTACGGTACCTCAATGTGCTTTTTTAGCTCCGGTTTAAGTTGACACTTGCAACGAAGCTTTTGATGTCATATTTTATCAATTAGATCGAGAAAAATCACAAGTTTTACTCAAGCGATTTTACGCGTGTTCGAAACATATCGAAACAAAATTATTGAAATTAGTAAAATTTCAACATTTATTCTTCCGACGATAACAAATAATTTTGTTGACAGTTACGAAATGCTTTTTCCTACTTCCGTCACTCGATAACGATTTTTACAATTTGTAATTACTAACAGCTTTCTACCCATAGCGACCAATCGCAAGACTCGCGAGACTCAAAACATGCACACTTCAATCACGTTCTACTTTATCCATTATTATTTTCCTTAATCTGCCCCTTTAAGAAATATAAATCAATTAACATGTGACGTCTACTCCTACTCCGCAGGGTCAGTGGACAAAGACATTGGAAATGGTCATCGTCACCTGGCAAAAAAACTGTCGAAAAGCACCTCGGATCTGGCGAGCCAGAGCATCCCGGCGCACGAGGACGAAATGTACGGCGACGACACTTCGTCCACGCCGTCCAACACGCCGACACATCGGGGCGGCGGAGGCGGAACTCGGCGCCGCGGCTTCCAGCTGAGTGGCGTGTGGGCCTCGCTCAAGAAGTTCGCGCCGCAGAGACTCACGCGCACACGGAGCAAAGAGCAGAAAAGGGCGGCGGCGGCGGCAGATAAGCACCGACTCGCCGACACGTGTCGGTCGCTCAGCACCAGTCACCCGGATGTGTCGCGCGCCAACTCGACCGACTATGCCGGAGACTCGAGCGAGCAAGATGCGTCTCGCAGCGCCACTCCGTCTCTTTCCCCTAGTCCGAAACGAAGCGCTTACCACATGAGCGACGAGTCCGGCAAGAAGTGTAAACCGGACCAGGGCGACGGACCCAAGGGCAAGTCCGACCTGTGTTCGACCTTGACCAAAACCGACAGTTTGGTGAGTCCAGCACTTCCGGTCTATTTTTTATTTATTTTTTTTTATCAATTTTTGCTGTGAAGGTCAGTAAATATCACCCATTTTTGTATTTTATTTTTATTTTAGTTTATAATAAAGGTTATTACAACACCCGTTTCTAATGGCAACCGTTGATTAAATTATGTATTTACCTGTGGCATAATATCCCATGAGATAAAATGACCCGAAAACAACGTTAATTTTTTATTATTTTTTTTAGATTGTCACATTAAGAGATAAGAGTTATTTTTAATTTTTGTTTTCTGAAATTTCTAATTAATTTTTGGAATTGACGAAAAGTCATAAACAGGATTTGCAATTAATGATACCAGGGGTAGCTGCGCCGAGCAATATCCAAATCGATGGAAATAACGTTATTACTAAAGTAAGAGACAAAAAGTAAATTGAATTGCTCGTTCTTCCACTGTAAATGAGATAAACGAGATAAATAATTCCAAAATTACACACGAAAAACATGGCGACTCATCCGTTAGGGTTAATTTGGTTTGAAAATTTAATAGAAGCAAACCCATTAGCTTGTATAAACATAAGATAGACTTTTACGACTTTTGATAATTAATTAGTTGCGTTCACACAATACCGTTTCGTTTAGAGCACAGCAGTTGAGGTCACTTCAAAGTTATCTAAGAAATCGAAATAAATCATCAAATATTCATTTTCTCTCACCCTTAAACTTCGTTTTATCTTTTATTTCCTCCGAGTCATTCTGTTTTTTTCCTTTCTGGAGTCAATAAAAACGAGCAAAAACAACGAGCTTTGGATGCAAATGGACGCAAACTGTTTTTTCTAATAACTCTGTGGTACACATTTTGAAAATTTTCCATTTTTTCGTAAATGTTATAAAACCCCAAATGGCGTGCGATCACATTTCACCGTGTTAAGAATATTAAGGGGAGCTAAGTTAAATAGCTCGTAATAAAAGCAATTACTGCGATGACATTAAAAATTTACCTTAGCGAGATGTAATGGAAAATTTCTGACAGCTTCAGCAGTCGCATGTTACGTTACAAGTTAGAGTCAAATTAGACGACTTAATGCGCGGAAAAACCTATAATCATTAATAAAAACATTGGTGACATAAAGCAGAACTAAAACCATAAGCAAGAAGTGGGAGGGAAAGAACAATTTGACCTCAATTTCTAACCTCTTCGTATTAAACGCCATAACTTTAAACCAGTGGTTCTCGAAGTCGTGGGTCGCGAACATTTTTTTGAAGTACAGTATCACTGTAGCACAGTCGCTATACCGTAGAGTAGCATTTAATACAAAAATCTATCCAAATGCATTATATTAATAGCAAGTTAATAAATATAAAAAGTTCTTGTTAATAGAATAGGTAATACAGTAGTCAAACCGCATCATCTCGAGAGCTAGAATAACGACGTCTTTATTTCGCGACACTTTTGAGACTCCGAACCTGTAGTTAGAAATTTTGGTTAAAAGTTCAAGACATTTGGTGTCAATCTTGAAGACTAAATGCCAAATGATGTCATTTGACAAGCCTTTAAATCTTATTTAGTTGACAACATCTACATAACCGGTCACTTTAACCAATAGAAGTTAAGTTATACTGTATCTACTGTTTTGCGAGTCCCGCCCAGCTGTGAGCTGTTATATTATTAACGATTTATCGATCCATTTCCCCTTAAAATTTGATTCCCCCTCGATGCTTCTCCGATGATAATTCAGACATAACGATAACGAAATCGACTTACAAAGGAGCTGCAATGATGAATGGCGGGTGGGGTTTGGGCTTCGCGTCGCTTCACTACTCGGCAATTGGGCTTAGTCATATAGACTAAGCCCAACTTAGAATAATGAGTTTTCGTTTATAACTCGGCTCGTGCTGTGATCGATTGCAACTGAAGATGGTATTTGGCTTTCTGTTTCAGGAAACGTCCATTTTACGCCACCGGCACGTTGCTTTGAGACAACATGCGTTTTTCGAAGTGTCCATCCATTTGCGAGAAGGCCAGAAGCTCGTCGCCAGAGATTCGTGCGGTAAGAGAGATGATATTGAATGGTACAAGAAAGTCCACTCGGTGTAATGAAGGATCAATTTGCATTTTGTGCTAAAAGGAACCAGCGATCCGTACGTCAAGTTCAAAGTGGGAGGGAGGTTGCTTTATAAGAGCAAGACCATCAACAAGACACTCAATCCCGAGTGGGACGAGCGCTTCACGCTGCCCATCGAAGACGTAATTACAATTCTTTTTTTCTTTCGCTAAACCAATATTATTAAAACAATACCCAACTAAAGTTAATTTAGTAGGTGGTAAATGCTAATCAAATGTAACTATTCACTCAATTGATCAGGGACCAAGATAAACATTCCTTTACACGAGACAAATCTAATAAACCCGTGATAAAAATACTACTTTTGCTTTAAAGGTCAAGTGAAGTGAACTGAACTGAATTGAATTGAACTCGTGTATTATTAAATATGACTCTACTCAAATGATTATTTCCAGACACGTTAAAATTTGTGAATGTCAAAAGAAAAATGGGTAACGGGGAGCTGCTGCAATTTACGACACTATTGTCATACGCGACCTGGCACAAACCTTAGTGACACCGTTAATGATAAAATAAAATAAATCACAAAAAAATCACAGAACCAACAAACTATTACACAATCTCAAATAACACAAACTTGTTAGTTACACTATCGAAGTTCTTAAACAAATTCCTGCATCACTGACAAAATATCTCTAATGAGAATTGAGAACCACCTACAAAATGAAAATGAAAGAAAGGCTGTAGGCCACACAAACAATACAAATAGAAAAACCAGAACCCAAAATCTCATCAGCTAGAAACAGAAAATGAAGTGAGCGAAGGAGAAAAAAAAAAATAACCAATAGGCCAATAACCACGAGAAAGCTAAAGCTTGGAAGATTACCCCCAATGCCATCTAGAGAAATGTTATATCTTTTTACATTTCTGAATGAGTTCATTAGTATTTTCAAAGTATGTTAAAGTTGGATAGAGATGCATTAGAAAAAAAAGTATCATACTCTTAGTTTATTTGTTTTTGCACATTTATTATATGTTTTGGCTTCACAATTTTGTATTTTTTTTTAAATCTTATTTCATTTATTGTGTGGCAGGTCACACATGGCTATTGCAGCTGCTGACAACCTTAAAAAGGTCGTTTTTTCTTTCGTCCACATTCTTGGTTTAATCTATAAACTAAACCTAGTGTCTTCCTCGCAGTTACCTTTAATCTAACATGTGGGAATTTGTGCAATTTATTCAACTTCAGTCTAAAGTGGTACTTCTAGAGTTAAGACCCGATTATCTCCTCGTGGGGAGAAAATTACCAAAATTGTCACCCAATTTCAAATAAACCGCGTTATTTTTAATAGGTCTTTGAGCCCATACACGTAAAGGTCTTCGACTACGATTGGGGGCTTCAGGACGACTTCATGGGATCGGCGTACCTGGATCTAACCACGTTAGAACCTCACAAGTAAAAACCCGCACCAATCACCAATTTAAAAACAAAAAAACTCGTCATTTCCAATTGTGTTTTTAATTGTATCAGGCCCTGCGACGTCGTTCTCACCCTCTCGGATCCTGGCAAAAACGACAACATGGGACAAATCCATTTACTCGTAACTCTAATACCACGCACACAAGAAGAAAAAGAGCAAGTGAGTCGTAAATGTCAAGTTGTAATGATTCAAGGCTGCAACAACAACTGCACTTTAAACTAACAGTTTAAAGGCGCGCAAAATCCCTAATGTACTTTAACAGTAATTTAGTTAAAGATGCCTCTTTTAAAAGGTAACTTGGCTTCAAAGAGTATACGTTGACCTTCCCAAATCCAAAATGTCATTTACTTTGGTGCAACTTTTTGAACGAATAGTATTATCGAGGAAAATTAAAGTTAAAGATTGTCAACAAATGTTGTTACTTGTTTCCAGAAAACAGCTCCTGTGGCAATCGCTGAAGTTGTGCCCCTGTACAAACATCTGACACCCACCTTTTAGACAACAAAGATCTATCTTGTAAGATAACTTTACCATGATATCAAAGTATTGAATTCACTCAAAATCTTTCCCTACCCTTTTATACCTTTTAATTTGTGAAATATCTACCATATATCTGCCATACCTAGGTATGCCTTTGCTTGTTTCACAAGTAAAGTGAAATAATCCTGGTAATTGACCCATTGCTAAGAGATGCTCAAACATCATTCTATTATTTTTTTTATTTTAAAGCATCATTCTTTCTCATTTAAATAGTGCTTAAAGACAAGTGGCAGACTGTCCCACTGGGACACTGATTTTAGGGTGGGCCCCAAGCGTAATTTTAAATTTCCCGTATCGCACCGTCCTTTTGGACACTTTTGAGTGGGCCGTTTTACAAGTTTTTTCCCCGGTATAAATTTTAGTCCCAGTCCGCCACTGTTAAAGATGCTTTAACCAAAAATGCAACTATGTGCACAATCCTTGCTTTCGCATCGATGCAACAATACGCAGTCTTTAAAAATTATGTCCTCGCCTCTCTAATGAGAAACTACCTACTATTGGCTGAAAGCAAAGTGAAATTCTTTAACTTGTGATTTTGCATAAACGAGCTTTTAAGTTGAACCTCATTTATAATGAATAAATAAATAAATAATAAAATCACCATTGTCCATTTACAACATACTTTGATTCCTCGAGTTTCTTTATAACGAGGTTCGACAATTACCTTTATGTAACTTCACCTTCATTTGCCATACCATTAGGCTTTTAAGATTAATCTAGCAAAAGCTAGTAATAATTTAATATGCAACCAACACGATTAAGCAATCTTCTCGACTAACTCCGGATAAGTCCATTTCCGGCCTTTCGAGCGAGGAGAAAAACAGACAAAGTTCAGTCGGAGGAAAAAATGAATGACGCGTTGCATAAATCGCCAGCTGTGAATCACCAACATCAACTTCAAACCCGCTAATAAGCGACAGGTGGTTACCAAACGCCACCTGCACGGAAACAACAAAGAAAAAAGCGAGAAAACATCAAAATTCGGACATTTCAAAATGGCCAGCAAGAAGTTTTTGACCGTCAAAATGGCAGTGAAGGACGAAACGGTGCTCATGAGTGAAAGCAGCGACAACGAAAAAGAGAAACAAAGTCACGTGCACGTCAGGCAACAGATGGGACAGTGGATCGAAGGAAGAGTCAACCACGCGATCGAGGTCAGAGGAACGCTGCAACATCGAGATAAAAATTCTTCCTCCAACTTTTGTTGTTTTTTTTTCTCCTTTCGTTTTGCATTAAAACAGATGGGAAGTTAGAATGGCCTTGTGTTGTGTTATGTTTGCGAAAAGAAAGGAAAAATGTAATGTGCGCGTGCGTAGTTTTTTTTTTTTTTGTTTTTTTTGCGGCCTTGAGTTTGTGTTATGTGGGTGTAAAGTGTTAAAAGAGGAAAATTAATATTTTTTTTCTCTCGTTGAATTATTGCAGTATTTTCACCGGAATGTGCGTTTAGCAGATGCAAGTAGGAAGTTGAAGAGTCAGATATGGAGCAGTGTGGTGACCATTGTTCTTGTGGAAGCCAAAGACTTGATCACATTGGCTGATAACTGCAATGCCAATCCTTATTGCAAATTCAGACTGGCCAATGAGAAATATAAAAGCAAGGTTCGACGAGATTTTAACCAATATATTGTGTTTACTTTTTGATGTCGGATGAATTGTAGTCAATCGATCGATCGATTGATCTTGTCACTAATATTTTTCTCGCAGCATGAGTTGTGATGGATTTAATATTTAAGCTAGAATCAATGTTCAAAAAAATCAACAGGTCAGATAGAGATCAAATTATTTCCCTCCCCCAGGCCCCATTTTTGTTGACTTTCCCTCAAAATAAAACTTAACTATAAATCTCCCAATTATATTTCCACCCAAAAAACTTTTTTGTCCCCCAATTTTTTACTGAACTTTCATCAACATTTGCATTTTGGCCAATTCGGACATTTTGGCCTCCAAGGGAATCAAAAAAAACTTATTAATAATTGCAATACCCAAAATGTGTATTGCTTAAGAAAAACCAGACAAGTGCAATTACTTTCTCTCCAATTGTCCCCCTCGAATTGCACATGCCACAAACGTTTTTGTGGTGCAATGTGTGTGTCAACTTTTTCCAGTCGAGATATTGCAATTGTCGTAAATATTTGTCAATATCTCGATCAGATAGAGCTCGTTGACCGTAATAAAATAATGGTTAGTGCTTTCTAATGTTCAAAGATCCGATTGTACGTTTCAGTTTCAGTCATTTGCTCCAAGGAATAAATCAGTGTTGTCGCAAAAGGCGTAAAAAGTTTTAATTGTGTTACAGAGTATCTATCAATTCAGCCTTTTTTGGGATAAGTACAGGCAAAAAAAGTTATTTTTGAGGTAAATGTAGTTGAGGAAAAGTAAGCTTTTCTTTAAGGGGAAATGCAGTAAACTTTGGGGAAAATAAATCCAATTAGACCAGATGTCCATTGATGAATGGCAAAGAGCATTCAATTCTCAGTTTAAGTTATCGGGCCCGTTGTATTGAAAACATTCACGAAATAACTGCCAAGGTTTTGAGTCGATTTATCTGGCATCAGAAAGAAAGAAAAAATCTTTTTCTCACAATTTTTGATTGTTTTTAGACCGTCCTGAAAACAGTAAATCCTCAATGGCTGGAGCAATTCGACCTGCACATGTTCGACGACCAAAGCAACATGTTGGAAATAGTGATATGCGACGCAAGAAACAAAGACGAAGTGATGGGCAAATGCAACATCGATTTATACGCCCTGGAAAAAGAAAAAACACACAGAATATGGAAAGACTTGGACGATATAAACGGATCCATATTCCTCCTTCTGACCGTGAGCGGCACTACGAGCGCAGAGACAATTTCCGATCTCACCACTTACGAGCCAAACCCGAGAGAAAAGGAACTCCTCCTTTCGAAATATGTATAAAAAAAAAATAAAAAAAATCAAATCAAATCAATTTCTTGATCTCAATTCAGTTTTCTAATTCCAGAATTTCTGGAGAACGTTTAATAACCTCAAGGACGTTGGTCACTTGACAGTCAAGGGTGAGAAAATTGAATTTTTCAATTCAAGCAAAAAAGTGAATTAATTTGGTACCGTACGTTACTAGTTTTCAAGGCCCAAGGACTGGCGTCGGCGGATCTAGGAGGTAAAAGTGATCCTTTTTGTGTTTTGGAATTAGTCAACGCTAGGTTACAGACGCAGACCGAATATAAAACACTCAGTCCAGAGTGGCAGAAGATATTCACTTTGTAAGATGTTTGAAATTGAGGTTTTGGATTATTTTGAATTTTGTATTTTGCATTTTGTTTTTAGTAATGTCAAGGATATTCACTCTGTGCTTGAGGTTACCGTGTACGACGAAGACCGCGACCACAAAGTGGAGTTTCTTGGCAAAGTGGCTATTCCTCTGCTAAAAGTAAGATTATTTAGATAATAACATTTCACTCAAATTAAATCCTCTTTCTGTTTCAGATTCGTAATGGTGAACGAAGATGGTACGCACTCAAAGATAAGAAACTCAGGTCCAGAGCCAAAGGCCAAATTCTACTAGAAATGGAAGTTCATTACAATTCTGTTAGTTACAGTTTTGACATTTTTTTTTATAAAAATTTTAAAATTTGTTATTTTCTTAAAGTTGCGAGCCAGTATTAGAACATTTAACCCAAAAGAAGAGAAATATATGCAAGCGGACCAGAAATTCAAGCGACAAGTGTTTATTCGGAATGTTATGCGGATAAAGTATTTCATCATGTTGTCGGTTGATGTCGCCAAATACGTGCAAAGCTGTTTCGAATGGGAAAGTCGGATACGGAGTATTATGGCGCTAATTGTACGACTTGACTTTATAAACATTTGTCATTCTTAAAATAATTTCTTTTTAGATATTTATTTTGGCTGTTTATAATTTCGAATTGTACATGACGCCCATTTGTTTACTCATGCTTTTCGTGAGAAATTTCATCGTCTTATCGATCGGCGGTAGCAGATCGTACGGGGATTCGGACGACGATGCGAGCGACGAAGAAGAATTGGACGACGAAGACAAGGATGGCAAGGAGGAGAAGAAGAGTTTGAAGGAACGACTGCTAGCTATACAGGAAGTGACGCAGTCGGTGCAAAATGTACTCGGCTACATAGCATCGATGGCGGAAAGCGTAAAAAAGTAACGTAACGTAACGGAACAAATTTGTCCATTTCTACACTTTTAAATGCCATTTTTGTGATTTTACACTTACCTGTGTTTTAGCACCTTCAACTTCACCGAGCCATTCCTGTCTTGGTTGGCCCTCATTTGCTTGATGTTAGCGGCATATTTTCTTTACTACGTTCCACTACGGTGGCTCATTTTGGCTTGGGGTATTAAATAAAACCTAGGCTAATAAAATTTACTTATTTAAAATCACATTTCTCTTTTTCGTTTTCAGGAATTAACAAGTTTACCAGGAAATTACGTGCTCCTCATTCCATTCCAAACAACGAACTACTCGACTTCCTTTCGCGCGTACCGGACGACGAGTTATTGGTTGGTACCCAATTTGGCCGCGAGGATTCTTCGAAAAATTCATTTTTCTTTTTGTTTTTTAGCTCGATATTCGTGAATTTCGGCCGGCGGGTAATTCGGGGGACTTGGAAAGGAATAGAGCTAAGAAGAAAAGAGTTAGCTGAAAGCAGTTACACAATTATCGACATTTAAAAAAATTCTTTTCAAATCACCTGCGACGCTCGTGATTTCAAATCGTTGTTTACAGTAACGTTGCGTTTTTCAAATTGACACCTCCTACCGTCAAAATACCTCATTAATCAAACATGGGGCATTGCAAAAATCAATTTGAGTGTTGACACCGTGGCTAATGGCTACAAGTGGCCTTAATTTATACGTTTTAGTTGTCAGTGATTCGAGCTTCCATCCAGTTTTAATCCCGGTTTCGAAACTCATCATCATTATCGTAGTTTTAAAACCGATTTTAACACATTTAAATATTTAAAATAAAATAAATTAAAATTGTTACTATGACGTCATCTTTCACGTTTAGCTTTTAAACTTATAAATATGTACAGCTTGCTGTTTTTTCCAAGTTTATTTTTTATTTTGTCGTGCGAAAATTGTATATTTCAATCCAAAATGAAATATTTAAAGTATGCAAAAGTTTCCCGGTAGGTGGTTATTATCATAGTTCAATTTCCATTGCCAAAATGAGAAAATAAAAATGAAAATTGTTTCCAATTTGCTCAGCCCGTTTAAAGATATTCTTTCTTAAATGTAAAGTATGTATAAAATCTCTGTATAAATTCAAATTGTGTAAATTGAATTTCGAAAAATGAAATTTACTCGGAAAAAACTTGTTGTTTTGCGCAAATTTATTACACAACTTCCCCTGACTATACACGAATTTATTTCTCTTTGTGAGATGCAGCGGCTGCGGCTTTTCGCATTTGTGTGATTACGTTCGACAGTTCATCGCGCTTCCTTTTTGCACGTAAATGCGTGCCCAACTACAAAATACACAAAAACGCGTTAAAAAACTTAAAACTTCCTAAAGCTTAACTTTAAAAGCTCTTTCTTACCCTTTTCTTGATGAATTTCAACGCTCGTTTATCTTTCGATACCTTCAACAACTCCATCGCGCGTCGTTCGTACGGTGCAAATCCACTCACTTCGCGTACGATGTCGCGAATCACTTTCGTGTGTTTGTATAATTTCTGAAATTATCATTTTTTTAAGTTAAAAACATTAAATATATCGATTTTTTAAGTTTTTTTTACCCCTTTAGATCTTGAAGGTCTAGGCTTAGTGATGTTTTTGGTCACTTTGTGGCCTTTGTACAAACCAATCGCAATTTCAGCTCGTTTCGGCATTTTGAATGGATCTATTCGTCGATTTATTAAATAAAAACAGCATTTAGAAAATGGATGGATAAGATTTCGTAGGATTAAATTGAATAAAACTCACCGTTTCCACGTTCTCTTAGCTTCGACGCGCTCTAAACCTACTTCCGGTGAATTAGCGGTGGCGTGTAGAATTAAACTACGTTTGGCGCTATCTGTTGGTAGATTTGCAAACTGTTTTTAAATTTTCCGCGCGAAATAGAATTAAAACAAATATTATGTCGGTGTTTAAAGTTTTCATGAAAATAAAGGAAATTACGTTAATAAACATAAAATTTATTCGAAAAAAGTATCCCACTCTAATGAGTGAGTTTCCGGAAAATCATTAACATTTCTCTCAATTTTTTCCTCTAAAATGTCATTATTTTCTTCATTTTTAACCCGAGTCAACAAATCTGCGTCAAAGTAATCATCCAAATAACTAATAAACAAATCGTTGTCAAACTTTGTCCACAAAAAACTAATTTCATTCAAAACGTCCGCAATTTCGTCCCAACGGCGCGAAAACCTACCGGCGGTTTTTACAAACTCGTCGTCGGTGTTGCGAGCATTTTCTGTTGATTTTTCGCATTTTTCCGGTAGAAAATCATTAAAAGTGTTAAAGCCAGCAAACCAATCGTGTGACGCGTACGTCTGCCAGTGGATTTGAGTCATTGATGAATGATGACGAGCGTTATTCTTCTTCGTGGAACCCGAGTGTTCAATCTCGACTTTGCGCAAAACCAACTCAGCAGATCGCAAATAATTTTTAGTTTCGGTCGCCAATTCGTTCATCCCATTTTGGTTTTCTTGTAATTGGTCAAGAAATTGCTCTAATTCAGCCTGTATATCCATCTCGACGGTTAAAAAAAAACGTAAAATCACCGCTAAAACAACACCGACCGCGACCGTTCTGTATTTGAAGCGTCCTTTCTTATCTATTTCAAATCTGATTAAACGATATCGTACGACGTTTATTTGTTTGTGTTGTAAACATGACGAAACTCATTTTTCTGACCTAAAAAAACTCATTTTGTCTTCGCCTCCTGATGACAAAATTCATCAACTCTAAAAAAAACTTTAAAACATCATTTTTCGTTCAAGTTTCATTTTCTGACTTTGTTAAGTTCTAAATTCTGACATCATGTGACGGATTTTAGCAATTAAAAAAAATCAAAAATCCCTCTATTTTATACTGAACTTATTTTTTTCCATCATAAAACTGAAAATCATATCGAATTTCATGGCCTTTAACTACCATAACTCGGGTGCAAAAGGATTAAATCCGACAAGATGAAGTCGCGATTCATCATCTCTCTGGTAAATCTCATCTTTTCTCATCAAATCAAACCCAATTAGTGACGTCACAATTCCGACACTTTGCAGGTTTTCTTACTCATCTCCGACAGTTTTATGTTGAAAGCTTTTTCCACCGATTCTGGTCAGCATCATCAACATCATCTTCAACTTCAACGTCCCGCCCAAGCGATTGATTTCGGGGTCGGTGGCATCGGCCCCGATGACGCCATCGTCATTTACCAAGGACGCCATTACGTCATCAACGCACAGCTTCTCTTTGGAAAATTACAAAAACCATCATCAGAAGCTGGAGGAGTGGGAAATAAACCCATCAATGGAGGTTTGCCACAAATTCCCACTCCCACCACTCCACCCATTTTTGGTACCGGAAGTGGCATTAAACACCAGATATTCCCACCCCCGCCTCCAAGTGGATGGGGAAACGGTCAGTCTCAGGGTCAGAAACCAAAATGCTCCTCCTCCACAACCGGAAATGGCTTCTTTCCTGCATTACCAGCGGGACATTCAACCGGAAGTCGAGGAACGGTCATTAGTAACGGACGACAAACACTACCTGCTGGTCATAATTGGTATCCACGACCAGTGGGACGTCCGATACAGTGGTCAGTGCCGAAAACCCAACGTCAACCGCCTGCAATTCCCGTTTGGCCACAACCGCAATTTCCTGCTCACAAACCGAACCCAACTCACACCGGAACTTGGCCTTATCAACACCAGATGCCGCCCTACATTGCTCCGAAACAACAGTTCGGTTTCGCGCCGCAACCCGCAGTTCCGCCAAATTTTAACAAAAATCCCTACGGAGGGAAAGTTTGATAAGCAAAAATAAGTACGAATTGTATTTTTTTTTTTATCATCCGCTTTTAATAAAACTCCGTTTTTTCTGCAAACTAGTTCCACATTTTCACAAAAGCAAAAAAACAAAATAAATGTTTAACACGAAAGCCTACAGTTGGAAGATCGAACATCAATTTATTTAAAAACCAGTCTTTGGTTACTTCGATGCAAAAATACCATTTTGATGAAACAAAACAAAATAAAACACAGGAAAACTTCAAAATAAAAAAAAAACTTTTGATTTTTCACCAAAGGCACTTGAGGTGAAACTCGTGAGCGATTTAAGTAAAAAAATAAAATAAAATAACGGAAAAAAATGGTATTTTAGATTAAGCGTTGTTTATGCTTTTTAGTAGACAAAACTAAGTGCGCTCAACACAAACAACACAGGCATGATGGAAATGCGATTTCCGTTTCCTGTAGTCGAAGCTAAAAACAAAAAATAAAAATAATAAAAATAATTCAAAATTCTCACCGAAAATCACTCACCGCCATGCGCCGGGGGTTTGGCCGTCGTTTCTTCGGCTTTTCCCGTAGTCATGGTGTTGTTGGCCGTCGAATTCGACGCGTGACCGGCGTCGGGCGTAGAGGTCGAATTTATGGTCTCTGGGCCTCCTTCCGTGTGCGACGACAAATTGGACATTACTTGATTACCATCCCCACTAACAACAACCACCAACATACACAACAGGATAAATTTCATCTTGATAATCTAAAAAATCAACAAAAAAAATTAAAATTTTTCCAAATTAAAAAAAAATTGTATTGATCAAATGAGGAAAAAAAATAAAATCGGTATTATGTGTGGGAAATCCAGTCTCAGATGCGTCATACCTCTGTTTCGTTCTAATCGATAAATTTTCACGAGGATGTCGCATCTCAAGGCACTCAAAGACCCTGAACTAATTTCTTTCACTATTTTTTTTTCCATTCAAAATTGCAGCTATAAACACTTTTAAACAAATATTGGTCACGCGTGAAACTTTTAATTACTGTATATCTAGTATTGTGAAACTTGTTGAAGAAAGAAAGAAAAAAAAAAAATTAGAAAATGGATGGATGGATGAGTGTTTGCAAAACATGCACCGACCAATCCAACGACTCCATTTGTAAAACACAACCTGTTCCCAACTTTCGTGACCTTGAACTCTCATTTTCACTTCTTTTCTCACTTTTTGCACCACTTTTTAAGTTATCCCGCTAAATTTTCCCTCGTGGGTGACCTTATATCTCGAAAAACTTACAAATTTCGCCCGAAATTCCAAACACCGCTGGAATTTCCCCTTTTTTCTGAGTCACGGGGGGTAGAATTGAAACTGGTTTGTTCCCTTCTTTTCTCTTTAGTCGAGTTTTACGGCCGGGGTTGAGTGGAATAAACAAAAGCAGCGTCCTTGTTAAGTTTCCAGGAACAAAGGCATTTTTTCCATCCAGGATTAAAGCGCATATCGCGTTTTATGGTCGGGATTATTGTTCAATAAAAATAACACTCTCGTTTCTGCGTTTTCGAGATGCCGGTCAAAATTTAACCAGAAAAAAAAAAAAAAAAAAAAAAAAAAATTCTTTTTGCTTTTTAAGAGTTACGCATTATTTTAAACTGGCGGTGTGCGACGTTCGTGTTTTGTCCGTTAAGTCAATGAAAAGTGTTGAAAAGTGTTACTTACGGTGAAATTTTCGTGCTCGTCGAATTGGCAACTTTGAGAAACGTTAAGGAAGACTGAGAACAGGTAGATGATGGAAAAGGACGCCGCTTATGCCGGGTATGCTGCGATTGGTTAATGTGGATGACGTCACTCATAAGTCAACGTTAAGCGCTGCTCTGGCGCTGTTTTTATTACATCTAGATGGGCTCAAAGTAATAAAATGCAAATAATTTCCTCAATTTTCCATTTCCTAATTTCTTTACAGTAAATTGCGTTATTATGACGCCACGCACGTGTTGCATGCCCAAATGGCACTTAAATGTTGTTAATTGAGTGACGTCACGAATTTGCAAAACACGATGGACATTTCGTAATGTTTACCTTTATTTTGCACAAGAAGATGTTCGTTTCCGGCTGAGAAAATGTCATTAACTAATCGATTGGGAGCACAGCCAGGAAACTTTTTACTTTTAGAAAATTGGGAAACGAAATGTCAATTTTCCTTTCATAAATCTTTCAAAAGTACATCACAGCGCCATTTCTACCCCTAACGACGACAAAACGCAACAGCACGAATTGTGAGAATTATAAAATTTTACATGATACATTTATTGACAAAAAAGAAAGAAAGAAAAAAAAAAAACGAATACGAAATTAAACCGCAATGAATTATGGGTGGTAATAAAATCTATCAGATCTATACGAAGAAACTAGTAGAAAAAACAGTGAGCACATATCATCGGACAAAATTAATTACATGTATTTATAACTACTACAAAAAAAAAAAAAAAAAACACATTTCCTTCAGTAAAAACTTTTTTTCCTTGTATAGAAACCCCAACAAAGACAAAAATGTACAGTTTTACGATTTTTCCACTTCAAACTTGATTTGAAAAAATATTTTTTCGTGTTTTAAACTACAATTTGAAAATTGTTAATTTTATTTTAGCTCTCAACATTCATCTACGATAGAATCATTAAAAAAACTAAAAAAAAAAAAACTTCTAAGGCGAAAATCGAGAAACAAAATTTGAGAAATATTTCAATCTTGAAATTTAAAAAAAAAAACGAACTTGATATAACACGGGAATATTAATAAATCGCGATCTGCGTTGGTTATAAGTCACAGATCGACCGAAATGACTTTGTTTCAGTATTAAACGTTGGTAAAACGTAAAATAGATACCCAATATTATTATTATTATTGAAACCGACAAAACACAAATCACGTTTACAATTTTTTTTATGTAAATTTTTCTACCTTTTTATACACAACTTTATTTTACTTTTTTTTTTAATTTTCTCTCTTTTCGGGTCTCTAACCTGGAAAATTCTGATACAGAATTTTCAATGTTCGAGTGGTGGCGGGAAAAAGATGAAATTTGAAAACATGACGTAATAAATTTGTTCTTTTTATATATTTTTCTCTTATTGTATCACTTATTCACTAAAACATGCTATTATTAGTTATTTCTAAGCAATTTACAAAAACGCACACCACAAAAATCGTAACTCCGTTATTATAATTTTTTTTTTTTTTACCGTTTTTACAAAAAGTTAATCCTGGATCTCAAGTCTTTGAGAAGCGCAAACGAAAAAAATCAGAAATTCAAACAAAAACATATTTTTAAGAAAATTTTTTTTATGTATATTTATATTATATAAAAATAATATTCCACCACGTTTAAAAATTTAATTATTATAATTAATTCCAGTTACAAACCAAAACATCAAACAGAAAAATTAGAAAAAAAATCACAAAACTGACCAAATGCTGCTTTTTGGTTCTTTTTTCCCCTTTTTGCACATCTGGGGACCAAAAAAAAAATAAAGAAAAAGAAAAAAAGGTACAAATATTTCGCTTTTTTTTGTATTTCGTTTCACAAGCAGGACGAAAGATTGGCGTACGGACGAAAATGACTCGTCGGCCATTTTACTTAGTGCCCGATCGTATCTAAAAATTAGTTGGTGGTCCAGTAGTTGGCCGAGTAAGGCTGCTTGGAGCCCGAGCCCGGTTTCTGTTGCGCGCCAGATTGGCTGCTGCGCTGTCCACTTCCGGTAGTCGATTCCTGGTGCATGTGATGCATCATGGTAGACGGGTGTTGGATCATCGTGATGAAAGGACCCGCATAGGGGGTCGACGGAGCGCCCATGGGTCCAGTTTGGGTACCGGTCAGACTAAACGGCGGTGGCGTGCCTGCGGGAAATCCGGGTTTGTCGAACGACTAAAATTTTAAAAATAAAAATTCATTTTTACATGCGTTTTTGGGCGTTTTTTTTGCGATTTACCTTGCCGAGTTGACTGTTGTTCTTGCCGTACACGGACGCAGAGACATCTGCCGTCGAATTTGACCCGCTGCTGCTTGAACCTTGATATTTAAACATTTTTTTGGTTTGTAAATTATTGAAAAATTAACGGGTTTTTTTTTTCTTTAAAAAAATAAAAAAAATTCCAAAATTTATCCTAAATCCTATAAATTAACGCTAAACCTTAACACCTAGATTCCACGTACTATATTTCCTCTAATAATTCCCTGGCGAAATTCAAAATTAAACCCAAAAACATTAAAAAAAAAATCCACCACCAGACCCGGGAATTATCAGAAGAAATATGGTACGCACCTTTACTGGGATTCTGCGTCGATGTTCCATAACAAGCCTTGTAATCCTGCGTCTGGCTCAAATTGTCATACCCTAAATCAAAAGCTACGTACAGACATTTGACAATTTAGTTCCGATAATCAATTTACCCGAACTGTACGTGTGGCTACCGTAGCCAGTGGGCTTCTGGAACTGACTGTTGTTGGTCGCATTTGTCACAGGAGGCACCTTTTGAAAAAATTCATTTATTAAAAAACAAAAAAATCACTATATCAATTACTGTTTCCTTACTGGAAAAATGTGTCCGTACTGAGGAAATGTACCGGGCATAATGCCACCTGGTGTGTAGTAGTAACTGTACCCTGGCGGTAAAGTAGCGGGGTTCATAAACGGTTGTTGAGTGGTTTGCTGCTGAGACAACGTTGTCGGCACCGGAGACGAATTCTCACCGCGGCTGAATTTCGCGTCCGTGCCGGTGGAATACGCGTTCGCCAACGAATTTTCGCGTCCCGTCATGCTCGTTGCTGGTTGCAACGGCATGTCGTAATAACCGGCCTGCAAATCGAAAAAAATTATCCATAAAATTTTTTTTCTTCAATTAAATTCAAATTACATTTACAAATGGTTGTATCCTTTGCATCATTTGAAGATCGTCGTAACTGTATACTTGAGACTACAAAAAAGTTTTGTTATTTTAACATAAAAAAAGACTTAAAATTAACATTTCTTACATATACTGGCAACCCAGTCTGTCCCATAATGTACTGATGCCCCACCATAGCCGTGACACCTGGTGGTATGTTGGGTATTGCCGATTTCCCTAAATTAAAAATAATAAGCATTTAAAACATAATTTTTTTTTTTTTTTTTAAATAAAAAATAAATCTTTGTCGTCAGAAATTCAATTTCGCATCTTTTTGTAAAATTCAGTAGAACGAAAGTTATGAATAAACATCACGCGACATTCGCTCCAAACTACTTAATTACCCGAAGACACGGAACCTTTGGACATGGAGCTGGTGTTGGTGGACACTGTTGTGGTCAAACCCAGTGCCGACACGTTCCCAGAGGCCAGCGAGTTGGAGGTGGTTGTCAGAGTAACAGTGGACGTCTGACTTGCCGGACTCGAAGTCATGTGACAACTGTCGAATGAATGCTATAAAAATAAAATCAAAAATAAATTTAATAAAAAAATTAAACAAAAAATTAATTTATATATGTACCTGACTAGATGAATCCAAAACCGAATCCTTGAGACTGCTCGTCAACTTGGACGTGGGCACGGACGAAACGTGCAAGGACGTGTGCGTCTGCACCGTGGACACGTTGGACGAGCCGAAACTAGACTGCGTGCTGCCGTATCCCGTTTGCGCTTGGTTAGGCGCCGAGAAGGACGACGACTGACCCAGTGCCGAGCCCTGGTGCGAGCCGAACGACGTTTGGTTTTGATTAGACGAGAACGTGTTGCCACCGGTCGCCTGCGACGAGTACGACGAGCCGCTGCCAGACACTTGGTACGAGCTCTGCACCCCGCCGGGGGTCGCGAAGCTGCTCTGGCTTTGCGACTGATACGCCGACGGCACCGAGCTGTACGAAACTGCAGTCTGCGACGTCGAACTAAAGCTACTTTGAGATACGTTCGAATTCAATACCGAGGCCGAGTTGGCGCCCAGACTGTTTTGGTGGCCAAGCGACGAGTGGCTGCCGAAGCCCGTCGACGACGACAGCGACGCCTGGTGAGAGGAGAACGCGGCCGTTGACGGTTTTGGCGTCTGGTACGACGATTGATAGGCCGATGCATTCTGCGTGTTGAACGACGACAAACTGTTGTTGTCGCTCTTCGTTCCCGATAAACAAGCTAAAAAAATAAATACATATATCTTATATTTTCTGTAAAAATTATAAAATAAAATAATCTTACCTTCTAAACTCGAGTTCTGCGACGACCGTTGATTACCAAAAGGTGTCGCTGATTTTCTTTCCGGTTGAGAACCGGTCGAAAACGGTAACAAATCGGCAGCCGCGTTCTAAAAGATTTTTTAAAATAAATTTTAATAATTTAAATTTTCTAATTTTTTGTTATTTATTTATTTATTTATTAATTTACTTTTTGTACTTGCGACAGCACCGACTGTCCGAGCGCGTGCTGCGAAAGTCCCGTTTGGTTGAGCGCAGACTGAGAGAGAGAAGCTGCTTGAACGAGATCCTTTGGTGAAGTGTACGCCGAATGCATGGAACTCTCCGACGACGGCTTGGCCAGACTGCTCCCCACCAGCGACGCGGTCAGACTCGTCGACTGACCACCCGGCACGGTCTGGAACGAACTCCTTTCGGCCGATGTAAATTCGGAAAACAATGGTTCGCTGCCGAACTCGACGCCTCCGAACTGCACGTCAAGTTGCGTGATCGCGTCGTCGGGCATCTCTACAGCCGACGACGGAATCTAAACAAACAAAACAAAAAAAAAAATATAAAATTTATTTTGTTTAAAAAATTTACATTATCTCGTGCTCACCTTCGACGGGGGTGGTAATCGGGCCCGTTGTTGTTTTGTCCTTTGCGGTAAAGATTGGGCCGCGACGCCCGCACCCGAAGTCTGCAACCGCGACACTGCTGGTTGAGTCGACTGCATGCTAGGAATTGTAACCGACGTCGATACGTTGATGGCCGCACTCTTCACCGTCTAAAAATTAAAATTTCAAAATTAAGTCACTTTAAAAGAAATTTTTTTTTTTTTTTTTTCTAGAAATCAAATTTAAAAAAAAGCCATCAGTTATTTTATTTAACATCCTTAGAAATTTTCTTCAGGAGAACGAAAGTTGTAAACGCATCATTTGGCGCTTTAAATCGAATTTCTTCGGGGAAAAAAGTTACCGGAGACGGTGATGACGATATGGAAGTGCCGATGAAGCTTTGGCCAGATCCGATCTTCGCAGAGGTCGACGGAAATGCGCTACTGGTCGGTGCGAAGGGCGCCGGCTGCAGACCTTGAAAGCTGTTCGGCTGGCTCGAAGACACGGTCGAAGGCATGCCAATCTTAAATAATTAATTAATAAAAGTAAAATTATATAGTTCAAAATCGTAATCGTAAAGCTATTTTTAAACTATAATTGTCGGTTATAAGCCATCAGTTGTGATTTTAACATCGTTAGATTTTTTATTTCTTCAGGAGAACGAAAGTTGTAAACGCATCATTTGGCTCGGCGATTAAATGTCGAATTATTTTTTTTACAAATAACTCGATCAAACTTACAGCGGATTTGATCGATTCAGTGGCTTGCTGAGTGAACTGACTGAGGTACTGCGAATGCTGTTGCGACTCGGTCAAGTTCATAGTCGTCGACGTCGGTGCTGATTTCTGCAGCAACGCGGACAAATCAAGGCTAAAAAAAATAAAAAAATAAAAAAAATATATAAAATATTTTAACATCTTTTCAATGTTATTTATTCTTTACCTCTGCGGTGAGTTGGTCGCATCCTGCAGCGGCGCCACGTTCGTAGAAGCCGACGCGCTCGGCGTGAACACAGTTGTTTCCGATAAATTCCCGGTCCAGTCGTCGTTGTCCCAGTCCTCGGTGGGCGGGAACGTGTCCCCCCAGTTGCCCACGCTCATCGTGTTGTCTCCGCCTCCTGCTTCCACCTGCTCGGCGGTGCTGTTGGTCCATGTGTCGATGGAACGAGGAAAACCGCTGGGACCTCCCATGCTGCTGCTGCTGCCGCCACCGCCGCCGCTTCCTCCTCCTCCTCCTCCTCCTACTCCTCCTCCTCCTCCGCCGCCGCCGCCGCCGATGCCTCCGCCTATTCCTCCTCCTCCTCCTCCTCCTCCACCACTGCCGGCACCAGCGCCCCCGCGGCTACTGCCGCCCGCGTTCTGACCGACACCTCGATTTTGAAAAGTTCGACCGCGGTGATTTCCTCCTCGGCCGCGGCCTCGACCGTTCATCATTCCTGGAGAGAAAAGAAATAAAACATTTTTAGTTTTAGTATCGAAATATGATACGCGGTGATGAAATTGCAATTATATTTGGAATTTTAGCGATATCAATGATTTAAAATATCGATTAATTGTTACCGAATCTTAGGTCGCGACCACGTCCACGGACGTCTGAATTCCTTTCGTGACTTTTCGAATCTTCGAGGTTTCTTTCATTTTTCTCACTTTCGCGACCTCGCCCTTTTTGAAAACAAATTGTAAAAATATTGTATAACACTTTGGAATAAAAAAAATGTAAACTGACAACTTCGATTGCTCGCTCCGCCGCGATTGAGTCTGGGCGGTCCTCGGTTTTTGGGGCCGCTGGCGTCCATCTGTTCTCGTTCCTGGTCTCTATCTCTGAATTTGTCGCTTTTGTTTCTGTTTTCCTTGTTGTTAGCGGAATTTACATTGGGCGGCGTCGGCTCCGCTTGGACGACCGGGTTGTTCGCTTGGCGATTTTTCTTTTTTTTGGTCGACGTCTCCCATTCGCCCTGCGCCACTTTTCCCTCGAGTAACATGTCGATGGCTCTGTGCGGATCGTTGTCGCAGTCATGCAGCGCCACGATCGCTTCGTCTTTGCTTTTCCCCGTCAATTCGACCACTTGATCGATTTTAGTGTTCAGGTCTGGGTCATCAGATTCCTTTGTGTCGTTGATAATTTGGGCCAATCGCATTTGTTCAGCTGTGGGCTGAAAGAAATAAAATAAAAAATAAAAAATAAAAACAAAACAAATTAAAATGTATATTTAAAAATGATGGAAAACACGAAAAATCACGTGTTAAAATGGAAAAACTGTAAAGTCACGTGTTAAAATAAATATTTTATAAAACTACTACAGTATGATTTTCGTGTTGCACGAAATCTAAACTGATACGATACGATACCTGAATTTTCGGATTAGGATTATCAACAACTTTGCTTTCTGTTCCAGATTTCGCATTTTGGAGTGTCGATTTGGTATTTTTCTCCTTGCCAGCTCGCGATGGTCTAGTGCCAGCCACACTCATCATATACAATATAATATATACAAAAACAGTGGTGTATTTACAAAATACAAAATCTGCACAAAGAAAAAAAAAAAACAAGTAAAATGGTTAGTTAATTGAATTAAATTCGTCAAAGTGAAACCGTCCGTGTTTACACAATGACAGACTGCGACTATAAATAAGATCAATTTCCTCTTGATACTGACCAATTGGTACGTGACTTCAGTATTGCATCATTTCATTCATTTCTCCCATTTTATCCCACACCAATTTTCTCTTTTTTCAAATAAATTCCAGTCCCGTTTACAATCTCCCATGTGCATTAGACGACGCCATAAAACTCGTTCCAAATATTAGGCCTAACAATTAGTTTTCAACAGGCTCAATATGACCTCAAGTTTCGGTCAAACTGTTAATTGAGTAATTTATATAGCATCTACGTATAATTACTTGACCAACATTGCCCGCTTTAATTTGAAAAATAAGGGGGAATCGTAATATCAAAGTTTTACCTGTAAAATGCGCTCACAAAGCAGCAAGGTCACGTGATCTGCGGGATTGTCGCCGCCATAAAAGCCTTGTGAATGACGTCATGACAAAAA
>JAQFZP010000923.1:0-25001 GCA_034695745.1 Geophilus truncorum | reverse complement strand
CCGAAACGTCGAGTCCAGTTCTTTTTAAAGAACAAAAATTTTGTGGTGTTCTAAGGCAACGAAGTTCAGAGTTTAACTCAAAATTAAATCCTAAAATTTAAGTCTCGGAAAATGGGATGCGCAAAATTTTTACTTCCCAAGGCACCAAATAGAAAATCTAATTCATCTTTGAATTTGTCTAGATGTTTTACCCAACTTCAATAACCTCCTGTTTTTAAAACATTGTTGGCATCTAATCTGGAAGAGTGCTGTTGCAAGCGTTAACCCCAGTATAATAGCATGTGCAGCGCGATCTCTCCTAAGATGGGGATAAAAGATCCAGTTACATTAAAGTTTTCTGAAGAGAAGAAAAAATCTTTGGTAATGCGGTAAGTTTCGCTTTCCATGATTCCGCTGAACCCGCATTGGCACTCATCCATACTAATGCAGTCGCACAACTCCTTGTTAGAATGTATCCTGCCCTAAGTTTCTTCGGTCGTTGATCCGCCCGGATTTTCGAAAGTGTCGCAAAATAAGGACATTGTTATTCTAACTGTGCCAATATTAAAAACTGAATATGTTTTTATTTATTTGACATTAAAATAAAGTTTATACCACTGATTCTTCTCAAATCTTAGTTACCCAAAAAATATACTTGACACCGGTAAAAGTAAGGAAAGTCTAAGTCTGCAAACTGTTTCTTAACACATTCCTTTGCCTTGCTTTTCTGCATGCTTGAGCATTTCCAGCCAAGTCTGAAGAAGGCTTAAGAATTTCCAAACCTTCATTTTTTCTTTCTTGCTACTTTTCTTGGTGAAGTTAGAGAATGCTAATTGTATACAGACTCTCTTGAAGTACTGCCAAGCCTATTACACTCTGCAGAGTAAAAAAAAAAAATCTGATGGAAAAGTTTTTTATTCTTCAAACTATTCCACTTCCTTACAATTTTTTCAGCTGTTGACACTTTTAATACAATGAGTTAGCAACTTTCATTTTGACATGTGGTCAACTTTCCTCTATTTTTTTATTCAATTGAATAAACAATTGAATTTATTAAAGACTTTTCTCTTAAAACTTTCTGCCAGTGTTGCATTGTGGTAAAAAAGCTGTAAAAATGGCAAGTTTTAGGCCTTGCTATTGATTTCCTGCAGCAGCCATAACTCTGACCTTCCATCAAGTGCAAAATCTACCATAACTGCTCTCATAATTCCTTGTCATCATCTCTATGTCTGAAAAGACACACACCCACAATAAAAATGGCTGCCATCCAACAGCTCAACACCAGGGCTTGGATGAATGGCAACATTTTCAACTCAAATGAAACATGGTTCATCATAAACAACCTGCTGCCTGCCATGCAGCCAAGCACCAAAAGCAGCTCACATTCTGCATTTTCCCTAAATCCTAACAAGCTGCTGTCAGCTTCAAGAAGAAATGGGAATGAGTTGAAGAAAAGACCAAACAAATGTAGGTTTCAATTTATGAAAATTCAATGGAGCAAACAAAACACCTTTTTCAAACCCAACTCTCTATCAATGTCAGGGAATAAATAATGGGTGCAAGCAAAACATTGCAGCACAATGGCTGCTCAGTGGCTGGGTATTCAAATTTCTTGTTGTTTCATGAAATGGATCATAAAAAGTCACACCTCTTGACAGTTTGCTCATGAAACTGTTTTCTTTGCTCAGTTAACAATGTGGAACAAGAAGTTGAGGAGTTAAAGCTCACAAAATCTCTTGCTGTTGCAGCTTACACTGCAAGAAGCTTAGGAAAAGAAGAGCTAGACATGTGATTCTATGTTGATGTTGTAGTGTCAAATGAAATTGCAATTAATTAGTCTCCAGTATTTTTGTCTTCAAAATGACAAATTAAATTTAGTAAAGACAATTGCAACTGTCTGCTGGATCGTGTTGGCAATTATTGATCAACTGAGCAAATTAGTACACTGTAAATCCAAATTCTAAAATTGGTTTTTAAAATTGGCTTTGAATGTGAGATTAAATATTAAGTTTATAAAATCAATGCTGTCTGAAATATAATATTTTTGACAGCTTAATGTAGAATTAGATTCCAAACACATGCTACTTGTCTGCCCAGTGCATTATTTTCAAGTTCATTAAATGTCTAGAAAATGGCTTCAAAAACGTTAATTTTAGCTGTTTAGATTTACAGTAGGTGTGTTCAATTTCGTTAAAGCAAAGTCATTTAACTGCCTAACTGTCTTAGTGACTTAAGAAAAGGAAATGACGTCACTTTAATTTAAGTGGCATTTTCTTAAACGCCTTAACCATAAGAGACACTTGGGGTTTCTTATTTGCCTTAAGCATGTGACTTAATTTAATCTAGGTCATCTGCACTTTGGGACAGCCAGTTTTAAGAGAAATAAGTCACTTAACTTTGAAGAGTGTTCAATCTTAAGTGATTTTTCTTACACTTATTTGCTTTAACTTAAGCTAAGTCAAGTTTTCCTTATGTACCTTAACGAAATTGAACTCAACTATTGTAATAACAAATATAAAATTGTACATTTCTTTGGTAATCAAAGAGTTTGAAACTAGCTGTAACAAGTTCAGAGGGTAATCAGTACTAATGTGTAAAAAAAAGAGTTAAGATCAGATTTCTTGACCCAGAATTAACCTGAATTACTAAATCCCATAGGAAATTCAGTTAAAGAAGTTAAGTGACTTTGCAAAAAGTGATTTCCTCTTAACTTTACTTGGATAATAACATTTGTGGCTGGTAGATGATGAAATCCAATTCCTTATCGAGTTTATCCAGCAACGCAGTCAGTGCTGAATCAACTCAAACTTTGGTGAACCATCAATACCACAAGAACACCTTGATTTATTACTCGGATCATTCATTTTGGTGGAGCACACTGAGTAATAGCCAGTTCAAATATAGAAAATTCCAACCACGATGGTTCATCGCTTGTCGTAGTGCGATGAATGGTTTCCAACGTCGAAAGGTTACAGCTTTGATGAACTGACCTCTGATACAGTTCATAACTCTTTTCCCTTTCTATAGATATCTATATCAAAAGGAAATTCAAAGCTTCCGGAAATAATACCATCTTCCAGCAGTCAATTTTATCAATTTTCATTCATTATTTTCGGCCAATCACAAGGCAGAAATCTTAAATATCAACTATCAAGATTATATCGAAACAGAGACCACAGACAATAGAAATCACTAAAACTCCCAGCACGTATGAAATGGTAGAAAAAATGAAGAAACGATTACGTGCAGTAACTGCACGTAATCCACTTATTAAGGATCACTTTTTAAGTTAACAAAGTCTATATTTGGGTCATTTTACATTACTGTCTCAGTATTTGGTTATTAACTTTTTTAATTTCTGTGTTTTTCAGCAATAAAGTTTTGTTTCACGTATTTTTCGAAATTTTTTTTACACTTACGAAATGGAGTCGTAGCTCTTTGCAAGCACCTTTTGGAAGGATGCAACAGTGAAGCTGTTTACATCTTAATAAGATCTTAATAAATACTGCTCACAAAAAAGTGAAATTTTCAACTACAATATCTCACCTACTAAGAAACAAACAAAGTCAGCAAATTACATATTTTTTTGAATCTAAATTTAAAATGTTTTTCTATCTAAGAAGTGAAGAGTGACAATTGACCACATAGTCAATCCTTAATTTACTTCATTTGGTCAAATTTTTTTATTTCAGTTTCAGTAAAAGCCTAACTCCTGATGTGACAAATTGTGAAATTTTCCTCTCCTCTTTTCCTAACTTCAAAGAAGATTAAATGTAAATTGCAGTTGAAACTAATCGCACAAACAAATTCAAATCCCAGAGTTGCTGCATGACACATTTCTACATGGAAATAATCCTCGAGAACAATGTCCCAAAATTCCCTAATCAGATTACTGGCGGATAGAAAAAGGATGACGCAATGGAAATAGAGGGAAACATGCGGGTACCGCATTGCCAATGTTAAGTTTAGTGGGCGCGAGCGACATCCATGAAATTACCTCGGCCCGAAAGACGAGAAGAGAAGGCAGAAAAAAATGGAGAAAATTCACTTAGACCGAGTCGACGCTCATTGGTTCAGACGTGATTGCTCGATATATCAAGAGTCAGGCGATGGGAGGATGCCGAGTGTCCCCAAACTGTCAACAGGCGTCGCTAATGCATTTTACATGTGCTCTTAGTGGAACTAATCCACTATGCTTTTCTTTTTTACTGCTTTCCACTAGTAGTAAAGAGCTAAGAATGAGAATAAAGAGGAATTTCATTCAATGATCCTCAAATAGAATACGCTTAGCATCAACTTGCGTTCAAGTTAGCGTGAGAAGTTTCATTCGTAAAGCGACATTAGTCGATTTCTACTACGATGAAAATGTCATTTCACTTTCTTTGTTTCACAGATGGCTCTTTGTATCTGTGTTTGATCTTTGCTAGTGTAGAAGTGGAATAAAAACAACAGTAAGATTCAATACGTTTCTTGATGCCAAGAAACTTTTTTTATGATTTTTGCATCGAGGTTTTTGGCAGTAAAATGTTGCATTTGTTCTGTAATGTGAATCTGCAATACCGTAGTCGGTGTATTCAGTGGAAGTCCATGACTGTCTATTAACTCAAAAGCTCAAAGGTCATTTGTTGCGAGGCAATGGTTTAGTCGCTGTCGTTGTTATAACTAAGTTTCAAGCTTATCTCCCCCTCGTGCTTAAGCTAACATTGAAATGTTATAACTAAAGAGAAAAGCTGAAAATTTGCATTCAATTATCTCTCAAACATTGAGAGATGCATAAAACAATTTCAGGGAACAATAAGCAACTTAATAAGATTGATTTTTGGTTTTAATATTGTAACAATCTGTGATGGACAAGTAAAGAGACTCTTCTTATAAGTGGCTAAAGTGAAAAACCGATGAGTTATCCCTCACATCCAATCAGCATTTGTTATAAACCTGCTAACACAGACTTGGCAAACGACGCAATACCTTTTCGCTCCATGCACTTAGCATGATAAACCATGTCATAGGTTTTAAACAACAAAAAGCACCAAGACACATTCAAACCAATTGTCTTCAACATGAACCTCCTGCCACGATGAGAAAAACTACAAATACGACTGCAACAGCGATGGCAGTATCGACTGATCTCGCACCCCGTTCTCTTACCCTCTTATCCGAAGGAAGCAACGGAAGCGAAGATTCCTCCAGGGACACTTGTAGCCTCCCACAAGGAGGCCACTTTTCCACTCGAGAGTTCTCCGACACTGCAACCCTTCAAAGTCGCTGCGCTCTCGCTCTCCCCACGGGATCAGGAAATGACTCAAAGTGGCTCTACTGTTGCTGCGCTAACCACACAAACCACTCACATCTAATAAAAACTCTGTGCAACTCATGATTAAAATTAATGGTAGAGGTTACATTAGCAGCAAAAGCCAAAGCAGCAAAGACCGAAAGAGGGACTTCTTTCGTTAACCGTTAACGAAACCAAGCACTTGATGTAGGTGGATCATTTCGAAAGCGACGACGACATCTAATGAGAAAAGTTGTGCATCACACCTGCCCACACATTTGATTTGTCCTAGAGACTCCTGAGAGATTGCACCTCCAACTCCTAATTAGGTGATGTCGAGCCGCAGCCGTCCCCGAAGTGAATCGTGGTGCTTCTTCGTCTTAGGTGTTCTTGCTGACAAGGGAAATTTCTAATTAAGAAGACATTCGTCGCGAGACCCATCCGTGGTCAAGGGGCTCGAATTGCCGGAGAAAATTCATCGCCGAATTAGCTTCCATGAAATTATATCATGCAAGTTTTATTATCTTGTCTTAAGACAAAGCTCGAAAGCTGTTGTTCAAAGGCAAGTGAACAGCTGGATGTCTAATTCTCAGTAATCTGATCCTGGATGACCTGACCCCATGGAGCCAAGAATTTTAATCTGACATTCCTGTGCCTTGCTGAAATGACAATAGATGGAATGACTAATCATACCTAGGCCCATTCAAACTTGATCCTCAATTGACCTGGATTCTGAAGAATTCTAAACCGACATTCAGCATCCCACTGGTCTATGAGAAAAGAAGGATATTGAAGGAAAACATGTGCATGACTACTGATTCATCCTCTACTTTTACTAAAAATTCATTTCTTCAATAGTAGGTGCATTCAATCTCAAAAAGTCATTTTAACTTCTGTTTCAAAAAACTACTTTCTATGATATTAGTGAGTCACTAATATCAATCTTCAGTTCCATAAGTTCTAAAAATAATGAAATTAGGTCTGTGTCTTGACATTAATTGGTAATTTAAACTTTGTTTATCAAAATTACAGAGTACAGTAGTTCAAACAAATGTAGAAAAATATTTTACTCAACAAGTAATTTGTTTTACCAAATTGCATTATCCTTGACTGTGGCCAAGCCAATTCTGTGAGCTTCAAGTGGAGAGTTCAGTGCACTCAATGTTTTAACTAGTTCATTTACACAACTCATCCAGATACAAGTCAGCAGACCCTTCACTTAAACTCCACTGAGTTGATGGCAACAGTGTCATCAGTCAACACCATTAAAGTACACTCATGGACCACATTAGTCGCTCACGACAAACTTCTTCGACATCAAAGATCGAACTACTTTTACCAATTGTGATAACATCCACTTGCAAAGCGACATTTTTGCCAATTGTTACCAAAGATACAACAAATATTTTGCAATAAATATACATAGCAACTTTAAAGAACTTTAAAATTAGTATTTGACGAAAAGTTAATTTAATCACTCATTGATCTTCTAAACGTCAACGTAGCAACAAGCTTCAAATACCTTGCATTACTTTAATTAAAATGAAATTCTATTATTAATTAATCTTATTAAAGACACCTCATTTTCCTCATATTAATTTCCAGTTGCTAACATTTTCCTCCCTACAGCAACAGAGAATTTCTCAATTCAGCACCATAAATTCATCCTTCAAAATGACATCTGGTGAAAAACATGTAAAAAAAAAAATTCATTTTCCATTTGCAGTTGGAAGTATAGAAATTAAAAAAAAGTTCTCCTTTGCCCAATTTACATGCTCTCTCTTGTGAAGAATTCATAATAAAAATTATTAAAAGCATCCTCTTGGTCCTTGTGTTCGTCGCGCTTGATTTTAATTAAAATCTGACAATTTCCAGTCCCACTTACTAATTGGCTCATGCCAGCACTCTTCAATCACTCCTTTGAGTTCTCCCTCTTTAGAAATTGTGTCCCTCTAGAAAATTTATAGTACCAGGAGAAAAAGATAAGATATCTAAGGGACAGATTGTTCCTTCTTTATATTCCCACTGAGATATCTTGTGAAAAGAGAGGAAAAAATACAAAGTACATGTCACTTATCAAAAGACATCAGGACAAAGACTTTAGAGGACCATGGGACATTCTTATCATCTCATCTTGACACTGTCTAACCCACACTATTCATGTTATTTCATAAATATTAACTCTTCAATTTCAATTGCTTTGCATGAATCTGACATTGGAATAAATCTTCACTTTTATATGGCTATGGGGATAGCAATGCACAAGATGGCTGGACGCTTTAGATGTTCATCAGTGATATATGATATGATGCTCTATCACTCATTTTGTCTTGACTATACATTTAGTTGGTAATCCAACTAAAAATATCAATCAAATAGATAAAGTAAATATAAATTTTAAGTTCTTAGTCCCAGTGTGCATCATCAAGATCAAAACGATTTTCTTTTTAGATCTATAAACCTAACGGTGCAGTGACTCACTTTTTAAGTTAACAAGTCTGAAAAAGTCTTTTTAAAGTCTTTATTACATCTAAGTGTACCGTACCTTCCTTCAAACATAAAAAACATTAAAATACTTAATAAGTTTGTACGATTGATTTATACATTAGGAAATTAACAAAAATGTTAGCACAAGTGCAAACAAAGTTAGTACCGCATACAAAGTTTTCGTGTACAGAAAAATTTACCAAATTTTTTCGAAAGTTACTAAGTTTACTATTGTATAAAAGTTGGCAACTTTGTAACTTGTTAATTCAAACCCAAGTTTTGGCTAACTTTATTATAAATTTCAATTAAAAGTTAAGGTCAACAATGAATTTTATAAGTTATAAATATTAAGTCAATTGTTGCTTATGTTTCCTCAAAGTCCTAATGTTAATTGAACCAATGTATTTCATTGACCGGTCTTTCGATTAAGCACAAATCCACACCCAAGGTTGAACAAACAATAACAACCCATTTTTCATGTCGTCATTAGTCTTAATTCCCCGCTACACTCCCATAATCCCCTCGTAATCCATGCACCCAATGCAAAACCCAAGTAGGAAGGAAAGCGAAAAAGATTCATCCTGACTTAAGTTAAATATTTGAAAAATGTTTTCATTCCCCCACTTTCTTTCGAGTCTAATTCCCTCACATTAATTAAAGACTAGTTGCAGGAAAATATAATCCTTTAAGATGATTAAACACAACAAGTCGACTCAAACTAGTTCAATTTGAAGGCATGAAAAATTACTGCATGCATCAGCAGACATTTTGCAGGAAAAAATTGTTTGTGAAGCGAGAAAACTTAAACCCAAAGTGAAGAAAAGGAAGAAAAAACTGGAAGAGAATTTCCTTCCCAGTGCTCATTAAATATAGTGCCATGTGACAATTTCACTGCAAATGATGACAAATGAACAAAGATGGCCGGCTGCAGCGGTGCAGTGAATGCGAAAACTCTTTTTCGGGGCGCTGTAGCAATAAGCTTGAATATTATTCTATTGCTGAAATGCATTTGTCACAAGTTAAACAAGGGAAATAATATGTGAAATGTATTTATGGTAAGACAAAACAGCTGGGTATGTGTTTATTTAACTTAATATTTCATTTTAATGCCAGTTGAATGAACTTTGAATGGCAGTATACAGTATATATCGTTCTTTCATGAAAAATAAAAATAAAAGATATATAATTATTTATAAGCAAAAAAAAAGCAAAAATAATTACATTTAGCTCAGAAAAGCAATGGTTTTAGCCCTTTACCAAGTAGCAAAAATCTATACACATTACCATCAATAGATAAAAATATACTGAGTTTCACTGCCTTTGAGCTTCATTAGCCAAATTGGGTATAATTTTTGTTACTGCCAACAGAGAGGGTCTGTTTAACCAATCAGAATCATTCTTTTGTTGTTTGATCCTTGCTGTGTTACCCCTGCTAGGGTAAATACAGAAAGTAAATTGAAACTTTAAACCTTCATTAGCTACAGTATAGCAGAAAACCTAACCAAAAGTCTCTCACAGAAAAATTGCAAGGGCTATAACTTTATTGTTAATATTTTTAAACCAAATTCAGCCAGAACAAAAAAATTATCTTAAGCTGAATAAAAATTTCCTGTTCAATTTGTTTGAGATGTATTTTTTAACCTACAGCTGGTAATAGAAGGGTTAAGTTAAGAAGGGTTAATTACAAGTGTAAAACCGACTTTACTATTTTAAGATATCATTATAAAAATATAAATTTTACATTGAGCATTTTTGGCTGAAATTGCAAATTTCACTTTTGCTAAACATTAAAAAATAGATTGACTAACTAATTCTTAAGCTTTACAACTTTTGAATTATTTTACACCATTTCCTTTAAAATGCTTCAACATGCATTTTGAAAGCACTCCTCTTAAAACACTTTGAATGGACTCAAGTTAAGACACAGGTCCTTAGACTAATCAAGTCTCAGCTTCCATTAACAAGCCCAAAAAATGTAAAGCAAATTTCAACATCACTTTCCCTGATGACACCGAAAGCCGAAACCTGTCTAATGTTAAAAATCACTCAAAAATCAAAAGCAAAAAAATGAAAACACACCTTTAGTTTTGCAGCAACTTTAATCTCGGATTTCAAAACTGCAACTGCAGTCTAGGTAATTAAGACACAAAATTTGCAACTAAAATAAATGATCACCTGAGGCTAAGATCAACTCATAATTCTTGAAAGCAAAGACAGGAAACATTAATTAACATCAAATATGCACATGTAGCAAAGACTAGAGGGATTTTTAACTGAAATCAACACTTGGTCAGTTTTGTTATAACTATAACTAATAATTGTTAAAGACTGTTGATTTACAAGAGAGCGATTAAGGTTCAAACTGCTGCCACCAAAAATTCGAATTCTGCTGCTGTTCTCATGAGAAATTATTCCAAATTACAGTTGGGAGTTGGGGAACTCAAATACCAATTGAAAATTCCTTCGCAACTTATGATAATGTTTTACATCATAAACTTTCCGAGAATTTTTTCTTTCGTTCCACGCCTTCCGATAAACTCATGCATAAAATAATCATTAGAGCTTTTTCTACCAATCTATTTTAATTCATTCGTGTGTTCTGGCAAAGTAATGGCAAAAGAAGCAGTTTTTTCGCCTTCAATTTCTCTTTGGGTTGAATTAACAAGGACCGTATCAAAGATTCAAAGGCACAACGAAAGAATAGCCACAAAGGCAGCGTCTACATAGACAGGAAGTGATGTTACACTATTTTTGAAAAACCTTCTTTAAAAATTGTCAAATTTATTGATTTTTAGAATAAATCATTGAAAACAGGATACCATACTATTACTAATTTTGTTCAGCTTTTGACAGTTTTCTCTTAAAATGAATAAATTTAATAATTTTAATGAATGCTTCCAAAAATCTCAAAAACAGATATAAATTACCATTTTATATAAATTTCATTAGGTGTGTCTTTTTTTACTTTCCCAAGCCGAAAATGACATTTTAAAATCATCATTTTAGAAAAAAGTGAATCTTCATAAAGTCAAAAAAGACATCTTTCAGAAAGTGACACTTGGGGTCACCTTTTTTTTACTTTTCAAATTGTCTTAATGCTAAAATTTAAGTCACAGGTGGCAGCCTTATAAGATGTTCAAACAAAAGTTACTTATTCATAAAATGTAAACATTCAATTTCGTTAAGGCAAAGTCACTTAACTGCCTTAAGTGAACAAAAAAGTGGAAATGACATCAGTTTAAGTTAAGTCCCTTATCCATAAGATACACTCGAGACCCTGATTTGCCTTAAGCAGGTGACTTAACTTAATCTAGGCCATCTCCACTAGTGGCAGCTAGTTTCCTAGGGTGTTAAGCACTTAACTTAGATTATTTTTAGAGTGTTTAATATTCAGTCTTTCATATGCATCAATTTAAGTTAAAATAAGTCACCTTAACGAAATTGAACACCTATCTTTCAAAAATAAAAAATTAAAGTAATTTTTCTGAGATTGAACGCACTTACTGTTTCTAATGCCATATGCCATCTTCTCTTAAATCTTGCAATAAAACCGAAGATCGCATAACCTCTTACTCAAGACACTAGAATCCAAGTGTTCGACGCCTGAACCAAAAGAAACTCCACCTCAATTAGTTTGATTCTCCAGTTTCAAAATCTCCACCATCTCAATTCTGCACTCTTTAAAATGCACCTTTAAAAAAGAAGAGTCTTAGCGAAATAAAAAGGACAGTTTTAGTATGCCGGCGAGTAACGAAAGCCAATTTCCAACAACCATGACAGAAACCGAGGAAAATTCATTCTAACAAGTATTAGTACTCGACCGACGTACGCTGAATTCTTAACCCAAAAAGAAAGCGAGGAGAGGCAAAATGGAGGTGCCTCAGGAATGAGGCAATAGTGTCGGTCCATCATCATCATTTTAAAATTAAATCAACTCCATTCAACGCTGCCATAAAAGTCAGACTTGATACTTGCGAGCGAAAAGAAACTACTTCTCGACAAGAATTATTGCCGCATCGTCCTTCTGCTGCCCACATTTGAAATTAATGACAAGTCGACTCAAATTAAAGGTTTGATCGATGGCTTAAATGATTGTTGCCATCGATGTTCGATGATTTGCACCCAGGGCCGTTGGAAAGCCGGTAATAGGTCCAGGCCAGATGGGAAATGTATGCCCCATGTCAAATTACTCATTAATTATTTTTTGGAATCAGTGCAATATGATTTATGCATGCATATATACTGTATTTTTGCAAATATAAGATGCGTCTCAGCGTCTTATACATGATTTTACACAATTAGAGTCTGTCCCAGTCCAACTAAAAATCATGTCAAGGTTTGCGATTGGTTGGGGAAAAAAATTACATCAAGATTCATTCATCATTCCCTCACCAGATGGTCAAATTTGTTGACACACCTTCGTATGCTTAAACAATTAGTCCATTTCAAAATGGCTATTATTTTCGAATAGACTAATTGTTTAAGCATATATGAGATCAAGTGATCATGACTTAAGAATAAGATCCAGGATGTGACTTGAATTTCTATTGGATAATAATGACATGTATCAGGGATAAATACAAAGTGGAGTGATTAAGTTATTGACCATTCTTGGTGCAGCGTTTTCTTCTAACCAATCGCAAACCTTGACAGCACTTTTTAGTTGAACTGGGACAGACTTTAGATGCGTCTTATATAATTTATTTTCTACACAACTAATAAAAGTAGCGTCTTATATTTGAGTGCGTTTTATATTAACGAAAAAGCAGTTCATATACATGTAGAGTATGTGATGATTTATAATAAAGCTCTTGCAAAAAAAGTGAAACGTAACACGCAAAACGTATAATTTAAATGCATTTTGCATTTGCATTTCGATACGTGTCACATCTTGTGATGTTTGAAACGTACAGCAATGTATAGTTTCCGCACGCATAGCACGACATACAACCTGTTTAAACCCTATTGATTTAGGTTTTTCAATTAAATGCTTTATTTGTTACTTATCTGTTGCCAAACCACACAAACCTGACTTATAAACAAAAATAACAAATAAAATGATATAAAATTGCAACAAAAATGCTTAAAATCTTAGTCTAACGTTACGACGTTTACGACGTGATACGTTCAATTAAAAAAGTAACTTAAGTTAAATAATCCCCTTTGAGCTTTGGTTTTCTTTGCCTCTACTAGAGAAACTAGGCCCCCCTTAAAATCCTAAGCCCGTGCCAACAAGCCCATCTGCCTCCCCCCCGCCTTCTACTATGACAATTATTGATGATCCATCGACATCACAAACAACAGAAACTCAAAACTAACAGTTGTCTTTTTTGCTGTTTTGAAGGTGACCTACATCTGCAATTTCATTCTCGGTGCCAAGGCACGTACACCAGACATCTGAAGAAAGGTATAGCAGATGTCACTCAGTGGTAAGGATGTCTGCTGCAAAAAACCACTGCGAGATGATCTTCGCTTTATTTCCCTGCAAAAACCGTGAGGGTGACTGGAGGGTCAAAAGCAGTGTTGGTTTTAATTAAGTGTTAAAAAGTTGCTCTTTAGGACTTTAGCATGGTAATGCCTAATTTGCTTCTTTGCCTAAGTCAACCATCCCATTGTGTAGATTTGTCCTAAGTCAGGTGTTTTCAAACTTTTAAGAACAAAAAACTCATTCATTTCTTATACTATAAATCCATATCAGCGATGATAAATCTGAGTAGGTAAGTCATAAGTGTGCAGAAATAAAATCTTGTAATTTTTCTCGATTTAACTGATAAAATATGACTTCAAAAGCATGTGAATGCAATTTAAACCAGTTTAAACCAGATTTACATAAGTGTAAATAATAAATTAATCCACCTACTATTTTAAGTTCGGTACTTTGTCTTTGTTGGAATTAAATACCCAAAGTGGACGATTATAAACCTCTTCAAAATCACTAATGGTACTGGTGAAATCTTTTGATGGTGGATTTATGCATTAATAATTCAATGCTGTATAAATCATTCAAATGAGGCTACTACTTGCCAATTGTTTACAGTAGGAAATAAATCTTTTATGGAACCACAAAACATGCTATTTTTATAGTGTAAAATGTTTTAAGCAACTTTAAGTTGTTAGAAAAGAGCATGTATTATTTGTTTCTATCAAATATTTTAGGAAGTACCATATTCAGAGAACCTACAGTAAAATAATAGTTTGAATCAAATAAATATTTTAGAGTGTACCAATTAATTTACTATGACCCTTACAGCAATGCACAGTACAAAGTAAAAATTCCTTTTGTCTCTATTTGTACTCTTATTTAGTGTAAGATTACATTAGATAAATTTGTTTATTTTTTTACACTTCTGTAAATTTCGTTAAAACTAGTTTAAATTTTGATCATCAATTTTTATAAGTTAGGTTGAAAAAAATGATTATTTTTACAGATAACTACTGTTTTGCATAGAATTTTACACTTGTGCAAATAATAAACGAACCCATCTAATGTGATCCATTAAGCACCAAAAGACGAATTCTCAAGATGTATTTTCAATTACACTATTATCATCGCATTTTTTTATTTTGTCTATTTGTAAATGTAAGATTTGTTAATGTTTTGTGACAGATAGGGTATAGCCGCTAGCAATCTTAAGCAATATTTCTCCTCCTTCTCTTATTTAGTCCTCACATTTTGTTCCTGTAAAGTTCGAGGACAAAATTAAAAAATGCTAGAATTACGATAATGGTGGAAATGAAAATGTACCTAAAACAGATATACACCTACACCTATTGTACATCAATTTAGGTGTTAAATGTTAAGCAGTGGTATAAAATCAACATTTACTTTAAATGAGAGTTAGAACATAGATAAAAAGTATATTTATCTATTTCTGGGCAGACTAACACTTTGTTATTGAGACGGCTTCTGTAAGTAGTCCCTATAAATAATCTCGCTTCATCGAAAAAACTCGAGAAACGGTCGGCCTCAAATTTCCATCTTCTTAGAATCAAATACAGTCGAACCTCGATTTAGCGTCATTCTTCGGACCGGCTGAAAAATGACGCTATATCGGGGGTCATGCTACAAGCAATCAAGTTTTAAGTTGCCAACCTTATGCCGAGGAAAAAAGATTAGGTTAGAACGGGGTTTACACTACATCAGAATTCTTTACATCGGGGGTTCGACTGTACTTTACACAGTCAATTGCTTTCACCACTCGAAGAATTTTGATAAAATCCAATAGTTTCATCCTTGTCGTCTGCAAATTAACTCTAAAACATAACCAATAAATTTTTCCATCGGATCGGCGTTCATTCTCGGTAATTAGTATTTATTGCATCTGCATGTCCCACAGTGTTGATGAGAAACTAATGTCACCATCAGACTTTGGAGTATTCTTGAGCTAATTCAAACAAATCAGGATAAGCTGCTCTCGTAGCATCCAAAATGAAATTGGATTCTCGTTTTCAACAAATCACGACAAATTGCAAAAAGCAGTTGCTGAGTAAATGAATTCCGCGTTTCCACAGTGTTCGGCAACAAGCAGAACTCAGGCATAAATAAGTGTTTAGCAGCAGGCAACACGCAACAAGGGATTGCAGGTGTATAATATTGGAGTAAAACTAAAGCGCCGGGTAAAGTAATGCTCAGGTAAATTGTGTACGGAGTTAAATGAGACGAGCAGCAAGAGAAAATAAAGAGGCAAGATTAAAATCTTTTAAGCTTGCAAATGCAGTGTGGCTCCAAATGTGTGCCTAATGTGAATTAGGTTTAAAGGATTGCAATAAACGACGGCTTAACTAACAGCTTGCCAAAACTTGTCTCTTGCCATCTTTTCTCTTACTCCATATTCTTTCCTTTCCTGTTTACGTCATAAAATTTACATCGCTTCTTCAGATAAAGATAAACGATCCATCAAATAGTTCGAATAACCAACGTAAATTCATTACTTCGCATTAGGCAATATGCCGAAAAACAGAATTTAGCATAATTTGGTTTTCCTGCTGCTGCTAAATTGTTGACATGTCCGGTAAATTCTCAGGTGTTTTTTCCAGCGTGTAATAACGTCTGCATAACGTTAGACAACACGTAACATTTTTGTACGAAAATAACAAAACATTTTCCCTATTGCGTTACTTGTATGCAACAAAATAAAGAAATATTGGCATTATTTCGTTATTTTACAAGATGGCACTTTTATATCTGATTTTTTATATTTGTTGTGCACGGCCTACTATTCTACCTGCCATTGTTTCCTGACGAGGTTTCAGAAATATTTTTACCTGAGTAATTGCAGGAGGAAAATCAACTCATCTTTGATCTCTAGTTAAAGTTTATCTACTGCTTTTCGTACCCTTGTTCAAAAATGACGTTACTCACGAGCTTCCGTAAAAGAAAAAAAAATCAAGTTGTCAATTTATACGTTATTCTGCACATTATATGTCTATTTTCTTGAAAAATCTTTCAAAATCTTAAAACTGCAAAACTTGAGAAACTTTTCCACTTTTTTAACCCAACCTTATTATACGAAGACTCACGAGCGACATCTTGACAACTTTCATTTTCAAATCAGAGTTAATTCCCTTCGACTTTACATCGTTGGAAATTATCTACCAAGTGGCACAAACCCTCATTTTACAACCCAGATGTCCACACGCAAACCCACTGCACGACGCTGATGATCTCGTTGGCAGCGAAAACCGGCTTTCGGCCAAATTTGAATTTGGACCCTTGTCACTTGGGCAAATTGTATTTCTCCATTTCTTGAAAGCAATAAAAGATACACAACAAGTTCCCATTTCCATCTCCTCTCCATCTCTCGCGATACGAAAACCCACACGCAATGGCGGTTGGCAGTTCATTTGTCCAAGAAAGCTGGATCGTTGCCCTTGGCAACGGGGAGGTGAACGGCAACAGCAATCAATAAGTTGAGAGGAGAGAAGGATTGGTGGATGGATGCAATGGAAACAGAGGGGGTTGTGGGAGCGACAGACATTGATGGAGAGAACCCAAGGCTATGTATTAGACAAGACATACACTATTCTCATTGCCATGTCCTACACAACCAAGACCGGAGTCCCAATACACCGGTCAAGAAAAGATCCCTGGAGCGCTGCTGGTGACACAAATCATAATGGACCAAAAGAAAATTGAAAATTCTTTTTTTAACAACTCTTTTTTGTTGGCAGAAAAGGTTTTTGCTGTATGGTGCATGGGGGAAAAGCAATGCATTGATTATTTGTTGGGTGCTGGGAAATCGGTGATTCGCTATTTTGGGATTGATTTGGCTTCCATGTTTTTAATTCTTATTTAACATCCTGATGATTGTGGATTGGCTGCTCTAGGCTTTGTTTTGATGTTGCAAGTTTTCTGTTACATCTTGAGAAATTTTGCGATTGATTGGAAAGTGGACAAGATTTTTTTTGTTGTTTGAGTGTGAGTAAATCAAATATTTAGTGAGAAGCTAAATCAAATTTGGTAGGAGTTTGAATCAAGAATGAATCTGATAAAAGTGGTTCCAGATAAACTCATAAAAAAAAGTTAAAACATATTAGTAAATCTCATCGAATTACAATAAATTACTGTAAATCAGATAAGTCAAAATACGTAAATTAAAGCCATTAAAGCCATTAAAACCCAATTGAATAAATTGTAAATCCATGTAAACCAGTGTAAAGCAATCTAAATCAGTCGTAAATCCTTGTAAATCAATGTAAATCAGTTGTAAATCAATGTAAATCGTTGTAAATCAATATAAATCAACGTAAATTCTTGTAAATAAATGTGAATCAGATGTAAATCCTTGTAAATCAATGTAAATCAGTAATGACCTAAACTAAATCATCTCCCAATTTCAAGAACATTTTCCTCCTTATTTTTTGACAAAATCAATTACGGTAACCAAAAAGCCCAAAAAAAAAAATAAATAAAAAAAAATAGATATTTCAAACCAGATGATCTCTCACCTTTCAAGATTTCATCAATGTAACAAATACAAAATTAACCTAATTTCATCTACTATTGAATTTGTAATTAAAAACCCACTCCTACTACTCATACAGCTCAATGTAAACAATATTTAAAACCTTTTTCTAGTCTCTCCAATTCTGCATCTCCCACGCCAACATCATCGTTTGAACTTTATTGATTTCCTTTAAAAACATCAATAGACACACATCATTTCAAATAAAAAAGAAAAAAAAATGTTGAAAGAAGAAAAAGTCACTGCTTGAAAAAAAGAAAAAAAAATCAAATTCTCATAATGGACTAATCAATCAAACTGATAAAAAGACAAGAAGAGATAAAAATATGGGAGGGGAAATAGGTTATCGCCACCAAATAATTTCAACTGGCAAAAAGTAATAATGTTCATAATAACACACTAGAATTATAAATAAGAAATAAAAACCGTTAATTTTACTGTTCAGATTTGCCATAATACTTAACTTTACTTCTTCTTATTGCCACCAGGCTTGAGTCAACTTCTGATATCAAAAACTCAAAAATACATTATTCTTCTTGATAATAATGGAGGTACAGCCAGTATTGAAAGAATTATCAAAAAATAATAGTGCACTATCATTATTGCTAAAATTTATTTAAAAAAGTACTGAATGACTTTCGCTAACGTTATTTTAAATGTTTGTCAAAATTGTTGTTTGGAAGGATAGTCAAGTTACTGTACGGAAGAGTTTCTGATTGGCTGCCTTATTTTATAACTTGAGCTATTAACTTCACTCTTCCTTGTACTCTTAAACATAAAAAAATTTTTTTTTATACTTTTAAGCATAAAAAACTATTCTTTTTATACTCTTAGGCATTTTACAGTGTTATAATTTATAAGTACCGGTACCAGGGTATTAAAAAAAACTACTAACATAAACTCTATTGCTTTCCATAAAATCTGTATTATGGATTAAACTATTACATTTTATACATTGGTTGCTGACATATTGACAGAAGTGATGTAATAGTTTAAAAAATGTATGATAACTTATCTGAACTACGATTACTCGTTGATGCTCGAGTGAATGTTTTCGTTGCAAACACGTCTAAAAGCATTTCCTAAGTTCAGACTCTTAGCCAATCAGAGTTGATACACTCTTACCTTTCTGAAACTCCATTTGGGTCATTCTGACAAAGGGAATTAGTAACTTCAGCTTTGCCAGACTATGGCTAGTGATTGATAAGCCAAGCTGAAGCAACTCAGAAAGACATTTGGCAAAAAACAAATGGATTAAAAAGTAGAGAGGATTAAAAAGTAAAAACAGAGTTTTCAAAGCAATGGATTACATTTTTTTTCTCCTTTTCTAAAACCAAAAAAAAAAAAACACAAAACAACTTTTTACTTTTTGTTCTTTTAAATATTCACTTTGTTTGGTTTTTTGTTTCTTCACTGCAAATAAATCTCTTCTTTCGAATCGCTTAAATCTGTTGCAATCAATACTAAGTGTAATGTGATGTGAATATAAAAATTTAATTTAACACTAACATTAATGATTAATTTTTTATGACACAAGCAGAAGCCAAATGTGCACATGACACACAAAGGAGAAGCAGTAGAAAAAATGAGAGAAAAAAATGGGCAGCTTTATTTTACCATCGTGTTAGTTGTAAACCTGCAATCAGTGTGGGTGGTGCACAGACCCCAGTTAAAATTGCATGGGTGGGAAATGAGGGAGGAGCAAATGATGGGATTTTTTATACACAATGTGAAACATTAATTGCATCAACTCATGCCAAGTCATCTTATAAGTGCTTATCAAATGCCTTTGCAAACTAAAATTTGTATTTTTATTTTAAGTTATGCACTTGTACATGATTTTTGATTTTCAGATTTCGATTCTGATTTCACATTGTTGAACATAAATTTTATATTGTTATATCATTATTACGTATGATACTATTATTATAATTATTATTATGATTCAACAAACTTATTGTAAACACTACAATAAAATCCATTTTTTCTGGACTTTACTGCCAAAAAACTTGTGGCACAAACTCTGAACACTTGTGTCCAGCATGGTCACTGCAAGTGGCAGAAATCCACTAAAACTTCTTCCATCCCCTCTTCCACCAGGTCAATTTTGCCAGCTGCCACTACCTTCAGGCACCCCTAGAATTTTTACTCTCTTGCAAATACCCAAAAACCTGCTACATTAGCAACCTTTTCCCTAACTTACCCTAATTTCGTCTCCACCTGGTTCAAACATAAAGACAGCAAAACCGGACATGTGCGACCGGTCTTTCGCCATGATGCTATATATTATAGCGATTCTCATTTTTCATCGCAAAACTGCAAATAAAAGTTAGCAAATTAAGACCCGCTCTCGACCCGTGCCGACATGGGTCATCAACAGAAATGCACGACCGTCTAATTAAAACAAAGCATTGCGATGGCTGCCATAACGGTGTCGACGAACTTCAATTTTTGAATATTATTACAAATATTATTCCGACAATAGCAGATGCTAAAAGGCTCTTAGCGCTACAATTGCTCCATTTCCTTCTTTAGTTGGCAATTTTCTCACCAGATGTTTCTGCAATTACAAATTTTACTAGGACAAATCCCCACTGCTCAAACAAAGAACTTCTTCATCCCATCGACAAACAGTTTGTAATTGCGAGCCAACTGCTGTTTCCCGCTCTTCTCGCCAGGTGGCAGTGTCAACATGGCGGCCGGAAGTCATTAGCTGCAAGAGACCTAAATAACAGTCGGAAATAAAAGTGTCAATCCGAGAAAGACAATCCATCAGACAAAAGCAGCTGATGAACCGCAGTTTGCCATCGTTGCCATGGTGCACGCCACACAAATATGTCGCTCGTGATGAATGGACGCAGGAAGTGAGTCCCATCGTCATTAAGCGATGTAGGCCACCACCGCCAGGTGACGAGAAAAACAGCGACGCGACAAATACCAAAAGGCAAATGCCAGGAAGAAGAAAACAGATTTAAAAATAAAACCACGAATTAATCTCATGCTGTTTTGTCTGATAAAAGCACTTTGCCCCCTGGTGTTAAAATTTAGTGTTAAAATAGAAAAAATTCTTGGCACGTTTGGCTTTTCTTGATTAATGGTAACATTATTGGCAAATGTTAGTTTTTACCAAATTTTTATGGAAATTAATCATATAAATGTGCGGTGTACGTGCTTTGCCCCCTGGTGTCAAAATTTCTTTCTAAAATCAACTGTCCTTAATAGTTTCAAATTTTTTGATTAATGAAAATATTCCTGGCAAATGTTATTTTTTACAAATTTTTTTGTGTAAACTAATCATATACATAATATCTATATCCAATAGACATGCTTTGCTCTCTGGTGTCAAAATTTGATATAAAATTGAAAATGTCCTTAAACGTTTCAAATTTCTCGATTAATGAAAACATTCTTGGCAAATGCTTTGGCAGTATTTCATCTGGTGACAATTTGATATTTTTGTCGATAATTTTTCTTTTCGACACAAAACCGAAACCGGTCTTTCGAACAAGTTGCGTCAACGCTGCAGTGCCAAGCCAACTTTGGAAGATTAGACCCAGTTTGTTTGTTAAGCCGTGGATGAAATTAAAAGAGTGAAACTCGATACGTGTGTTTAGGCAACAAAGTAAAAGGCAAACCACAATGAGCTTTGCAATTTATTGGCTACGAGCAGCAGAGTGGAAACAACAAATGCTATCAGCGCCATGTTACTCGCTGAATGATGACATCATTCAGCGAATTTCAAAGCCGATGATGTCGTCCTTGTGAATTCTACAGTTTTGCTCGTGTGAATTGGCCAAATGGAAAACATTTAGCCAGTGACATTGATTTAACTACAAGACCCAACTTATTTCTTTTTCAATTCTCATTTATAAGAAAAATTCATATTTTATTCTTCTTATTGCTTGTAAGGAACCAAGTTGCTTAAATATACCGTATTTAACTTACCTCATAATTTTCAGACAAGAAGAATATACCAATTGATCAAAGCACAGGCTTAAGGGTCATGAGTCATAAACCTTTGCCTTGCAAAATAAATTTAGTTTATTCTTGTATTCTTTTCTTCTTATTTATTTTCTTACTAATGTGAATCACACTTTATTGGTGAAGCAACCCTCAATCTCAGTGTGCAACTTTTTAAATCTTACTAAATCTTGATAAATATTGATAAATCTTGATAAGCCTTGATAAATCTTAATAAATCTTTGTGTTCTACAGTAAAAATCTTTAACTCAAACCTTTGATTTTTTGAAAATAAATAAACAAATCATCCCAAATACCAAATAACTATAAATCAAAAATTAATGGGAAAGCTTTCGGCTCTTTGAATCTGCATTAATTACCTGGAGTAACCGATAATCACGTAGTTAAAACACCATTAACCAGTGGTTAGTCACTTAACATGCATAATTTTTTATGGTATCATAAAATGTGGTATTGATATTGGCAACATTTGCAACATTACTTTTGACCACTATTGACCAACAATACTTTACAAATGTTTATACAATCGAACCCCGTTATAACGAAGCTCAAGATACCGAAAAATTCGTTCGTTATAATGAAAAATTCGTTGTAAATGTGTACGCTTTAACGGGGTTCGACTGTATGTTCAAAATCTCAGACTTTTCAAAACATATGTAACCATCGGCTTTATATTTATAACTTTCAAAATTCAATTGAAAGTTTGCACCAGGTTTTACCTTATAATTACAGCTTTATACATTAACATTAGTAACTGCAGTTTATAAGGTAAAACTGAAAACTGTGTTTGCGCTTAACATGGCAGTGACCCAGTTATAGAGATCATATGATTTGTGACGTAGGGTCTGCGTGATGCAGATCCGAAATGGATGACGACTTGTTGTTTTGAATAATGGTCAAGTGACGTCAGGGTCTGCTGTATAAGAAAGAGTTTTCTAACTTAAGCTTATAACTCAATTCTTCCTTTTACTCTTTAGGCATTTTACACAGTTATAATTTATAAAGTATAAAAAAAAAACCTACTGGCGCAAAACCCAAATTCCACCCAATCAAAATCACCCAGCCATCCACTGACCCACACGTCCTTCAGGGTCAACTCTAGCAACCAACTCCACCACCAGAACCTCTCTGCCACCCACCAACTGGGTGCCAAAAGCAATTGCAAATCACCATACAAATTAAAACCCCACAATCATTGTTCGATCAATGCACCAAAAACAGCACAGCACATACAGGCAACAAGGAAAAACGAACCCCTATCAATTCACAACATCCTGCAATAAATCAGCACCCACGTCACAGATAATTGCACACACCTGCCTACATTGACCCAATATGGTAAAAACAAATACCCACTGACAACCAGACACCAAAAATAACAACACCCAGCAAACCCCCAACCCCAAAAATCACTCAACACACACTCACACTGTGTGATACACACCACATGTTGGCAGTTATGGCAGACTTAGTGCCGTACTAAAAACACGCCCGACTACGAATTAATTCCGATAGGGCACGTGTTAGTGCAGGATATGAATTATGGAGCACTTTTAACCCGAGATTACAAAGCGCTTGAGCCTTAATGCTACTTTATTAACGTGATCGGTGAGCACAGTTTCCGCCCGTATTTCACCCGAAAAACTGCTAACGGCTAAAGATGCACACAGTCCTGCTTAGCCTTGCAATCTAGACTCACATCAGTCGTGACGAAAAGCAAGAAATGTCGAGGAATGTCTGGCGAGCTTCGACTCGTTCTACGTCTGTGGACGTAAAATATATGGCTAAGCATTGCTCGATTTCAACTGCTGTTGGTTCTTCCAAATAATAAATGATGCGATTGGAAGTTTCGTTTTAAACTAATTCCAACAAGTAAACACTCGTGAAAATCCATGGATTCAGAAGCAAAATATTTGGAAGTTAAAATGTGATGTTTGCAAACCATTTTAGATTAATTATACTGCATTTCGCTTCTAAGGTAATCTTTGCCACTTTAGGACTACAATTTCTTGTCATCCACACCCTTTTCGACTAATTCCCATGCACCACAACAATTCTTATTTTACAAGAAATGTTTTTCCTACCTTTAAAACGTCTTTCGTCGTGGCACGAATCCAGCGCTGAAAGTGGACATTTCCATTTCGGCGGAAACGAAACCTGCAAAAATAAAAAACACGTTTCAAATAGAGAACTTAATCCGAAACATGTTCAATTAAGCGAAACAAGCATAGAATCAAACTCTCATGGGTTTTGTCATAACACAACACGAATTAACCCTAGTCAACTGACTCCATGTTTGCTGCTGCCAACTCCCAAATTCATTATCCAAAAGACAAAGCAGCCATATTTAATTCCCACAATTCCTCCAAAAAAAATAAAATTAAAAATTAAAAAAAGCCAATATTTTTTTATTTTTCTAAATTTTTTCTAAAATATCCAAGTATAAATTGCTGCTTAAGCAGCGCCATCAACAGCAGAAGAAAACTATTGAAAAATCAGCAAAAAAGAGATGAGAGCAGTTTTGGCTGCTAGGTTGGGGTTTTAGCGGTTGCCAAGCAACCGAATAAGGATGGCAGTTGCCTGGCAACGCCGATCCCCTCGACCCGAGGCCCTAATTAGGTTTGTTGAGTAACCAGGCATCAATCTAGCCGGCAAGCAACGCAATACTACTAATGAAATAAGAGAAAGCAGCCAATCAGATGCATTTCTGCATGTGTCACGTCATAATTTAACCCTTTGCTCACTCGAGTGTCACGAGTTTATCAATATGCATTTTTCCACTAATAAAATCATGAAAATGTTGCCTTTTTTTATTTCTTCTTCTAATTAAGACTGAAATGTTTTGTTTTTTTTGGTTTGAAATAAGTGGTTCTAAATTTATTCACCAGGTGGATTGTTTCAAATTGTTCCTGAAATTTGATTTTAATTTTCAGATAATTGTATTAGGTTGTTTTTTTTAATAAAAACCTTTAAAAGATCATTTAAATCTCTGTAAATCTGTTTAGCTTTACAAATGTTTTATAAATTTCTTCAATATTAAATTTCTCTATCTTAAAAGTGTAATTATCTATATAATAAAAGAAAAAGTCTCGCGGGGTTCTGCTTCCGTCACGGAAGTTGGGTTCTGTTTCCGCCACGGAATTTGTAATCGGCAGCGGTTGGAATTGTTGCAGCAGCATGTGTGTTTGTTGCTACGCAGTTGGCATTGTTTCAGCAGTTTGTTTGTTTGTTGCTACGAGCGCTTTTAACACTAGCAACCACGCAGCCATTTATCTCAGACGACTCCAAAGTCGAAACACCACCATTCACTGGACCAC
>JAQFZP010000922.1:0-25014 GCA_034695745.1 Geophilus truncorum | reverse complement strand
AATCACTTCTGTTTCAAGTGGAAAAGCTAGTTCTTGGTGCAAGGAGTTTAAAAGATATCGCATGCATAGGTCCAGCTATGATAGATTAGTAGATGTGAGCAAAAAATGAAAAAGTGATCAAATGGTAAGTGTATATTAAAGGACAAATTCGGTTGTGGGAAAAAATTACATTAGGAAAAAGAGAGAACAACTCTCGACCCAACAATTGCTTTTAACATCCGAAAGTATATCTTTCTTATGGACGTTTACTCGGAACTATATGTTCTCCGACGGTAAATTAATAAAAGACTAAATCATAAATAAAATAAAAGTAGTCGACGTACGTTTCGTTCACGTTAGTGAATTCATCAGGACTCTTCACACAATAAAAATACACTAATTAAAGGGGACATAGTGTGCTAATATAAATATTAACAGATACGAAATTAAGACGTTATCAAATTTGGCAGTAAGGCACACGCCTGTGATTTGTGAAACTTATTGCAACAAAACACATTCGATATTAGATGCTACGAAAATAAGAAAAAAAAAACATTACTTTATAAATTCAAATAATGCAAATTAAAAAAAAAATGGTAAAAATTGAGTAAAATCCATAAACAAAGTCCCAAAGATTCAAGCTGAAATGACACTAATTGAAAATGACATGAAAAGATTTAAAGTACCGGTATTTTACAACTTTATATAGCTTGAATGCTTTATAGCTCCATGCATTTCTATAGAAAAACTCAAAACGCACCCCTCTGGTCTTGGTTTTGACCGGTTGTGTCGTCTCTCGTTTCACAAGTCAAGTCAGTACCCTCAGCATCATTAGTCGTGGAAAGACATTCTTTCTTAGTTTAGGTTGAATTTTTCGATTTCTCGGTTTATGCATGTGATATTTGGCTGTTTCTTGATAGTAAGTACCATACCATATTAATCCTTATTTGTGTAATCACAAAATCAAACTTAAACAAGCAGATATTAATGTTTTTAGAATACAGTCGAGTCTGCTTGTTATAAGAGAGGGGTCTGGACTGGACGGTTGAATGTAGCTTTTATAACCGAAGTGCTCTTTTATAACAATTTTTTTTAAATGCTATAAACTTTATGTCACGAAAAAAGATAACAATCATTATTAAATGTGATTATTATATTAGAAATACCGTATGATAAACTACAACAAACCTTATTTAGCTTTTTGTCATCGAATTGACATGGAACCATCACACAATAATCCATTTTCAACTTGGGAGTATTAACCCTCAACATTTAGCACTTTTAAAATGTGCAAATTAGTCATATTAGTCTAAAAATGATTTTTTTTTTTTTGAAACAAATCATTTTTAAACTGCGGGTTTGTCTGGTCTCGTGAGTTTTATTCTAAAAAAAAAAAACAAAAACTGGATTTCTCGTCTATTCTTGTCGAGAAATGGAAAAAGGGAGGGGTTTTGAGGGGGAAAGAAAGTCCCTCAACTCTAAAAGTTTACAAATCAAGATCAAGGGTGGAGTACCCAAGACCAAGTTTGAGGTCGTAATAAAATCGTTAAAACATCGGAATAAGTAAATTAAAATTTGCAATTTTTTTTTTACATAAGTACTGTACCAGGATAATTACTAATTAGTAATTAGTAATTACTGTGCACGCGCCACTAAAAGTGTCACTGATTTACACAACTCTCACTAAAGAGCGACTCTGACATGGGGAAATATGCGCTCGAATATTTATTTTTTTTAAAGTTAATAAACAATTAAAATTTTACTAAAACAGTGATTCTAGTTACTGTGCTCTTGTTTAACCCTTCCATACCCGGGTTCCGAAAAACTACGCGCATTACCAACCATGTGTGTAAAAACCCACAGTGCTACAGTGCTACCCTTCGTAGGGGGAAACAGAAAGTAGGTCATTATACACAAAAACTTTGAATCCCCCTCTGTGTTGTAGCAGGCAGCCTAACCAATAAAGTCTCATGGGATTTTAAGGGGCAAAAATTTGCAAGCGCTATAACTTTATTATTAATAATTTTTTTTACACGAAAATTGGTCAGAACATAGTTCATAAAAATACGAACGAACTTAGCAAAAAATATTTTTTTTTGACAAATAAAAAAAATTTCCTATTCAATTTGTGAGATGTGGGTTTTTACACACATGGTTGGCATTTTATGAATTTTTATATCATTTAATTTGTTGCACAAAAATTTCTTTTTTCTTGCAATAAATTAAAAATAAAATCAAATTTTTTTTCAGTAAAGAGGAATTTGGAAAAAATGGTACCCTACATAACTAAAAATCAAGTGAAATCTAATGTTGATTTTTCTTAATATAGATTGACAATAGTATAGAATCCACATGGAATCTCCACATTCAACACTAAAATCAATTCTGAATTTGGAAGTGCCAAGCCTCCAGGATGCAGCACTTAGAAAATGTGCAATTACACTGTGGACTTGTGCCTCTTCACTACATTCAAAAATCATCGACTCGACACCAAAATCCCATCAATGTAAAAATAGGTGGCTGGCATTACCAATCGATGACTTAGTTCACAAGAAAGTCGATTCATTACAAATTCCTCTAAACGTCAAACAATTGCTCTACTCTTTGATCTCACAAATACGATTTGAAATACAAACATGGGTGTCTCGTGTCGTTGATTCCCTTAAAATATCCCGCGAAACTGCTGCAAACTTCGATCACCTCGTTATAACAAATACTCGGTGGACTATGAGAGGGAAAATCGACGTGTGGGAAACAATCAAGGAGCTATCACATCTAGAAGAATGGCCGATCACCACTAGATTCGAACTTGCTTGTTATTTTTGCGCGGAAGACTGTGTATATGCTCTCTGGCGACAACTTCCCGAGGAATCGAAAAGTACTTATATGACCCCCGTCGCTCTGCAAAGTAATTCCAGACCAACTTCAGACGCATCTCGGTTTTGGACTTGCGTTATATTAGGAACCGGAGTACGAAATGACATAGTTCCTGACCGTTTTGACAATTTTTATCACGAAACAGCTGTGAAATATTTTTTACCAGTCAAAAGAAGAAATGAGTACATCATTAAATATCTATCTAGAAATGTAAGAGTGTTGAATGCAGACATTCTGAGATTTTTGTTTTCACATATGGATGAGGAAGAAATAATTTCTTACATGAAAAAAAGTATCCATACACTGTTGTTCAAATGCATTAATGATTATCACTACGTCGGTTGCGTGAAGCGAATCATTAAATTATTTCCGAATTATTCACAGGGTCATCACCTAATTAATATGTATCAATTCTTGTCCACACTGGCTGAATTTACTAATTCGTTTTGTGGAAACAAATACAAAGTGTGTTTTACTTTTGTGTGGAAGTGTCTTTCGGTTGAATGTCGATCTTATCTTAAGACTTCCAATTTAAAGGACACTGTCTGCCCCGAATTAATTAAATCGCGTGATTTGCATAATTTGGAATTAGTGTTAAGTGATGTGAGTATGATGGAGAAGTCTAACGTGATATTCCATAGAGTTTGCCGTGAAAGTTTCAGTGATTGGCCTTTTATTCGGCTTGTTGTTGAAACATTAATAACCGATGATGAAATTATGCATTCTCTGAAGATGAGACTTGCAGAAAAAGCTGAAGAAATGTTATTGCCTAATATGTTATTTGATGAAAAGTACTGTAAAATATTTGATAATTTTTTGCGTTTTGTTTTTTCTTCGTTACAGGAAGTGAATAATTTAAAGCGAAATTTAGTTTTGAATAACATTTCGATGATAAACAAGTATGAATATTATGATGGGGTTGAATTAGTGTTGCGTTGGTTCCTGGAGAGTGGAAATGAAAGAAATAATTTCAAGAAATTTTTTATGTACATAGATGATAAAGTTATTAGTCAAATTCTCTCAGAAGTGTGTAATGGTGGTAAAATGGATTTTACTGAGAGAGTTTTTGACTGGTCAACGTTCACAAATGAAGAAATTGCGCTGTTTAAAAGAAGGGTTGTTTATTCCGATTACTTCTTGGATAAATTATTTAGCGCCATCTGCGATGAAAAAAACGAAATTATTGAAAGATGTCTGAAATGGTGTTTTGCGAGTGAAGATGAAATTGATAGATTTAAGCTAGAATTACCATTGGCTAGAAATTTTGTTACGTTTATAAGAGGCCCTTCTAGGAACCAACGACCTCTGGAGGAAAATTTGAATAATTTTTTCATTTTTTGTTCGTGGCAAGTTGAGGAACATCACAAAGAATTGTACACAACTGTTTTGGCGAATGAATGTTTCAAGAATTCGCATTTTAATTTGAAGGATGATTTTAATAGTTATGATTTCATTTTAAATTTATGTCCGCCAGAAAAGTTGGAAATTTTGAAAAAGAACTTGCTGCTTTCTGAGTTTGGTGTTTCGTGGTGCATTCGTTGCTTGAGTTGTTTAATGACTCATTTAAAGTGTACCAATAACTATAATCTATTGCCCAAATATTTTAAAGTAGAAAAATTTTATTTTAGACACTTAAATCCAAGTAAAGAAACTTTGAAGTTGTATAAGGAAATGATACATGAAACGCAACTTCCGGGAATTATGCAAGAGTATAAACATGTTTATTATGATTTTCTGGATAAGTGTTTACCTAGTAATTAGTGTTATTTTCAATCTTTTAAACATAAAAACGACATAATTAAACTGTTAAATTATGTCGTATTTATGTTGTATTTTACTCTAAAGTAATTCAAGGACAGACAATATGTACAAGTACAAGTATATTTTCTATTCATTTTTTGTCTCAACCTTGAACCTTGAATTTTTAATAAAATCTGTGGTGAAATTTACAGGTTCTTAATGTTTCTCCTGTCTGCTTCTCCTTAGTACTTGTTGGGCAGGAAAGCTATCCAACACCAACTTTGTGTTTTTAATAAAAATGGGATAAAACATGGAACTCCAAATTTTCCACCCTATTGGCAATTGGTTTCTTACTTTACAAGTTGCTTTGCATTGTATAACGAAATAATATTTAAATATTATAAATTATATATAATCATTGTGTTGATTGATTTATTGTTACTTTCTATCAGTAGAAATAAAACAGTATACCATACAGCCCATTAAAACGTAGCAGCATTTCTGGAAAGTTTATCAAGTCGAAATTACCTTTGAGTATTACAAAACAGACGACATAAAATAAAAAATTACATTTAGTAGATTAAAAAAAATAAATATACGATATTATACAAAGATAAAAAAAACAAAAAAAAAACAATTAGTTTAACATATCTTCAAGTTACACTAAATCACGGTCACTTGTATAGTCTTGAGAGTCAATATCACTTTTCTCATCTGAAAGCACAGATTCTTGAGGCGATTCATAAGAGCTGACTTCATCAACGTTTATTGACACATCATCTTCAGGAATAGTTCTTGCAAAACTCTCAACTGAGATACTGGTAATTGATTTTACTTTTTCTTCAGTCATTGTTGTGGTAGAAAAAATACTTTGTCCATACTTTTCGCTAATTACTGATTTAGCTTCTGTATCTGTTAACTCGCTAATCATCGACTCATCAGCTGTTTTTGTGGATCGACGAGAAACAAACGGCAAGTCGATGTTTAAATTATCTTTTCCAACCAACCAGTAAGTTTTAACTTGGCCCACAAACTAAAGGTCAAATTAAAGAATGTGAGTAATAACACATTTCGATTATCCAAACTTGAATTTAACCTTTATATCCAATTCCCCTCTATAGCTAAGATTATAAATCCCAACTCTGTCTAATAAAACTGCAGTTGCTTCAGTAATTTGAATGGAATCAGCTAAAATTTTAAAAAAAATTATTATTTTAAATATCTGTTTGTAAAGTGTTTCGTTATTTATAAACTACGGTATCCTTGCGATTCCATATATTGAGCTATGGTCACATCTTCTCCAAAGATACAATACCGAGGCATTCTGACTCCAACAACACCGGTAACGCACGAACCTTGTTTTTAGTTAAAATGTATACTTTAACAATATTAATTTTATCAACTTATCATACCACTGTGGATCCCAATTCTAATACTTAATTTCTCTCCTTGTAAATGCCCAATTTTAAACCTACTAATAGCCGATAGAATGTGCAATGCCATAGTCGCAATTTGTTCGTAATGATCATTAACAGGAGTAGGAATTCCACTTGCAACGCAAACTTAAAATAAAATTTCTGAAGTAAAGTTACATGAAATTGATTTTAATAATTGTAACTTACAAGCATCTCCTATCGTTTCAAGTTTATATGCTTTTGTAGATTCGATGATGCTGTCAAACACAGTGTACAAATCATTTAAAAGCTCAACCACTTCCATCGGTTTACTTCTTTTAGCAAGAGCTGTAAACGCAACTAAATCACTAAATAAAACGTGATTAATTGTGGTGAAATACTAATTATTGTAAAATAAACAACGTTTAAATACCTGAAAAAAATAGTGACATTTCGGTGTAATTCAGGGACAATATCGATTTTCTGTGCCATTTTCTCCGTAATAGCAGGTGGAAGTAAACGATTAATTAACTGTTTCGTTTTGTTTTTCTCTAACTGCACTTCGATTACCTTTGCAGAAAATAAATCTTGTAAGTGGTTTGTGTACTTTTCTAACTGCAAATAACATTGTAATACCACAATTAACCATCTAATGCTGTAAATCGACTCGTGTGTATATCACCATATAAATTAAATTTTCAATTAGTTCTCCCTCCAGCGGACGAATTTTATCAAGCGTTATAATAATTTTATCAAAACCAGGTCGAAGATCTGGATCTTCGGCAGTCGTCTTTTTTTTGAGCTGAAAAATTACAAAGAAAAATTCATTTGCTGAAATTTATATTAAATATTATAGTTACGTCTTCAACGCCTTTTTTCTCTGAATAATTTTTCGGCATATAGGGATTCACCATTGCTGGTCGGATTGGTTTTGTCGTATCGTAATTATACGTTTCAAGAAGCTGAAGAATTGCATTTTTTGTATTATAGTACAGTCAACTCTCTCATATCCGGACTTATGGCGGGACTGGGAAAAGTGGCCGGATATGAGAGCTGGTTAGGTAAGAGAGAGTATTTAGTGTAGGAGACATTAAAATGGGCGAGACTTTTGGCCGGATAAGAGAGCTGGTTGGATATCAGCATGTCCGGATATGAGGGAGTTGACTGTATTACATTTGCCTACTTGTAAAAACAATCAAATTACATTTTTAATTCCTTTAACTCCAGGATCGTAAAAGTTCTTGATAAGTTTAATCAGTTCTTCGACTGATAAAATTTGCAACTCATATTCAAATGGACTTTCTTGCGTGCAAAATTCAGTCAAAATAATCCCAAAAGAATAAACATCCCCGAGTTTTGTTCCAGTCTTTACTTCATTTGGTGTTGCACAAGTACGCAATATTTCAGGAGCTGTCCAGAGCATTGACCTATCAACATTCAAATCGTTATTTAAAAAATAATTATTTGTGTAGATAATTATTACAAATAAAATTGTTGTAAATTTTCATCATTGTAAACTTTCTTCCTAAATGACGGAACACCAAAACCTAACGATCAATCATGTATTATCAAATTTACAATATACATCTATTAGTAATGGAGCAAATACCAGAAACTTTACACGTCCATCGATTATCAATGAGACAATTTTCCGATTTTAAATTGCCATGTGAACCTAGTGGTGAGTGATGGATGTAGTTCACGCCATTGGCAATATCTCTCAAAATTGAAAATTTAAAAACCCAACTGAGACTATACACTTCAGTTTGTAAGATGTCATACAAACTTCCCTTTTAAAACAAATTATGTAGATATAACAAAAAATCAAATAACTTAAAAGTCCCTTACCTTTGGCACGACTTCCAGAAGCAGACACACATTAGGAGCAGTAAGACACGCGCCTATAAATTGAATTACGTTCGGATGTTTCATTTCTCTCAGTTGTTTTATTTCTAGTCTTATTGTTATAGAATTCACATCTAAAGACTCGATGTCAAATTTCTGAAAAGTGAAATTTATTTAAATCTTTATCTGAAAACTAAAATTAACTAAAACCTTAACGTAGCAAATTAATCCTTTCCATTCAGCAGTATTTTCGACTAAACTACCGGTAGTGCCAGTCATGCCCGTATAAGATTCACTACCAGTATTCGCTATTGACGACACAGTCCATATGTCTCTCTTAATCCCACTCGAAACCCCAGTACCGGTACCAGATGACAATGGCGTTCCCAAACCACTTCTAATTTTAACTCTTTCTATTACATCACTCCATACCACCAACCAATCCAAATTCCTAATGGCTTCTCGTTCTGCTAGTCTTAACATTTTTAAAAAGAAGATGAATTTCATAGTCTCAAAGCTTTTAAAGCGTTAAAAATAATTACTTTTTTCTTATCCAGTGTAAAGCAAACACAATAAATAACAATCCAATGATAACACCGAATGTTACTGCAGTTACAAAAACTCCAAGTAAAATGCTGCAAGTTTCACCGTAATAACCAGTGTTACATTTACAATAATTTGGCTCTACACACTGGCCGTGCTCGCATCCAGACCTATTAATTATTATTATTATTATTATTATTATTATAAAATATAATTAAAAATAATGTCAACAAACGCACTCGCATATTGCAACATCGCACGACTGTCCAGTCCATCCAAAGTCACACGTGCATCTGTACGGAGCTAAACACTTCCCATTCAGGCATTTGTTGCAAATAATAGCTTCACAGTTCTTTCCTGAGTATGCTAATTTCGCAGCATCTATCTGCGAAAGATTTGGATAAACCTCTCCTGAGAAACGACATCTAGAACAAAAATATTAAATTAAAAATTGAGTTTTAAGTAAATAAGTTCAAATTGACCTGCATTCGTTACTGGTAACACAAACTCCATGCTCGAATTCAAAAGGATTTTGTGTACTCAACCTCATTCCACCACACGTTTCGTCGCAGTAATACGAGGGAGCCAGTACTTCAGTACGAAGACAGATTCTGTGTTTATCGTATTTCGGGTGTTCCGGTACGATTTTTTGTTGTTCAGATAAAAGGCCGCAAATCGAAGTATAACTAAAAATTTATTAAATTGCTTGTCTGTTTGTAACTGAATGTTAACTAAACTTACAAATGCACATTAAGTCTTTTTTCAGCAGGCAAAACCAAAGGAAGAAAAGGCATTTCACATTTTCCTACCTTTGACTGAACGCATTTTATTGGGAGTTCGTACACATGACGTAGTTCATTTACGTCGTATAGTGAATACTCAACTGGTGGAGCTCTTTTTTTCTTATTACCAAAGTTTTCATAAAAATATTGATCAAAGTAGTCTGTTGTTGCCATCCAATATACAGTTGATTCACGCAACTGGAAATAGATAATAGTAGTATTGGCCATAGCTGAAAATTATACTTTCCTCGCAACTCACACTTAAGACAGCGCCACTTTTGTGTTTTTCGCTCTCAGCTACGATGCTAAGAGCTATAAATGAGCCTAATCGTCTTCCTGATTCTTTATCATATCTTACTACGCCAGTCAAGCCTTCAAAGTTTATCTATAAATTAAATTAACAAGGGGAGCACGTGGTAGGAGGGTAAACAAAAAAGTTTCAAATTTACACATTATAGACTCTTCAAACACATGTAAAAGATTTCCTAAATTCTTAGCGTGCACCTCTCCTCTGGTTTAGAGTAAAACATCTTTGAAATTTGCACTTTTTTTTGCATTTTATGCAAATTTAATAAAAAAAATTGAAAAATATAGTGCAAATTTCACAAATAATTTTGCACTATTTTTTTAATTTTTTCACTGAATTTGCATAAAATGGTGTTAAAAATACAAAAAAAAAAAAAAAGAGCAAATTTTAAATATGTTTTACTCTAAACCAGAGCAGAGGTGCAAGCTAAGAACTTAGGAAACCTTTTACATATGTTTGAAGAGTTTAATGTGTAAATTTGAAACTTTTGTTGACGATGAATAATAGCTCGAGTAATGAATTTTTAGGGATATCTGTTGGTCGGGTAAAGGATGCTTACCCTCATATCATGTGCTTCCCTTGTAAGTAAAGTTTAGAAGTTAAAATGCATTTTTTTTACATACCTCACTCATCGCATTTACTATTGCGTGTTTAGCAAATATCTGCTCTTGTTCCATCAATTTTTCAAAAGCATGTGCAAATGTCAAAACGGCGTCATATCCCAAAGCAAATCTATCTGCAACCTATTAATGTTATTAACATAAATTTGTTAACCAAACACTTACTGTATGTAATCTGTCATTTTAATTTTAGAATATTTGTTCAAATTCTTACGTCAAAGCTTTGGTAACTAGGAATGCCAGGAAAATACGCGTGATTCATTTGAAAATATTCACGGTTCACATGATACCATAAGTCTGTATAAAAACCGGATAAATTGTGAGTTGAGTACATCATCCCCAATCCTTCAAAAGCAATTGTGCATTTCGGCTCCTAAAAGATATGGTAAATGTTGTAAAAGGTACATTTACGACATCCATATATAAATGCTTACAATTGCACACAAAGGATGCCCATCTTTCCAATCAAACTGCCGTGCTTGAAATTGTAAAGTACCCCACGTATAACCATGAATTTGTGAAAGTTTGTATCTATAGTAAATACAGAAATAATTCATGTTTCGCAGAGTAATTACTTCAATTAGGTATACTTTATTGCCTCTCTGAAGAAAAAATACTGTCTAGGAGCATGAACATTGGTCAAAACAAACTTTGCACCCGTTCTTTTAGCTGCTTCTATTTCTTTCTTTAAACCTGTTTGATTTCCAACACTTATCTAATAAAGAATTAACTTGTAAATTGATTACATTTTAAACTAAGTTTAGACTAGCTACTCGATATGCAACAGTGATATTAAAAGATTGAAGAACTCTGTAAAATTCATAATCCATAGGAAATAGTTCATCGTCAACCATAATCTGTAATATATTTTTTAAATTATTTTAACATTCTAATTGGTGTAAATATGTAAACATAATTTTATACAAAATATGGCCATTGATCTTGCATAATACGACCAATGCGAAGAACCACATTCAAAACATTCCAATCAGCGTTAATCATCGTTTTATAGGCATTCTGAAATTAAATTCAAATTTTTTTTAATGCTTAATTATGATTTTAAATATGATTTTTATGATATAATCTACCTTGTTATTAAATCTAACCCAATTTTCTCGATAAGAAACAATTGGTATTGCCTGATAGGCCGTAAAAAAATTCATTCTATGCGTTATTTCGTTGTCGCCAAAACCAATTAGGCCCATTACAAGTTCGTGACTGTCAGACTAAAATGAAAAATTCAATTAAAAGAACAAATACGGTAATTTAAAATTTAGCTGCCCCTGAACTTTACTGCTTAACGTATCACTACTGTATATCAACAAACCTGTTCTTCTTCAAGAGTCAACTGCAAGAACATATCCAATGTCTTCAAGTAATCTTGCTCAGTATCGTAGATCTGTACATTAATTCTTAAATCTGGAAAAAGGCTATGCACAATAATTTTTGATAAAATAATAAAATTTTATATATTTATTACCTGACTCCAAAACATTTTTCAAGCTACTATTTAATATATTAAGCTTTTGTTTTAAATCTTCAGCTGCAAGGTTGGCAAATGATACTGTTAATGGATCCGGATCGTTTTCCATACCAACTGTGTTGAACCTTCCAAACATAGCTATGTTTATTTGATCTGAAATTAAACAAAACTACTGTAGCAAATAAAATAAAATTAGAGATAATTTTCTTACTTGTTATGTTATAAAGTTTTGAAAGTGACGTTGTTAGTTTCATGCCAGATTTGCCTACAGCTGTAAAACCAAACCTTAGGTTGTTTGTAGCGTGTATGATTGCTCCCGAGAAAACTCCCATTCCTCTACGAGTTTTGAAAGTACTATTACGTTTTGACAGTGTTGCATTGGGATTACTAGTAAAAGCTGTCACTTCCTACAATAATAATCTATTTAAAATGCCATTACCAGCATTTGGCCACATCCACGAGTTTGAAATATTGCACATCCTCAAGTACCGTAGCGGCAAAATAAACTAATGAAAAAAACAATGAATTTATACTAGATTTTATCATTAATTATCACTAATGTGGTATAAAATACCAAATTTCAAATTGGCTAGGAAAGATTATTAATGCACTTAAACAGTTTCTACTTTGCTGAAACGTCTTTTTACTTAATTTACGGTACGTCAAAAACCAAATAAAAAACTTATTTTCGTTAAGTTTAAATTTAAAATATTAAAAAACAATTTGAAAATTAGTGATAAAACTTGGTAAAAATCCATTGTTTTTTCGTTAGTTTAATTTGTCGCAACTTGATGGCGTTGGATACCAAATTTTCAAGTTACTGTATAAGATGTGGTTAAATTTTGGTAATGCAATTTAGTTAAGTTAATATAAATTTTACCAAAGCAGCATCGGGTCCTGAAAATATTCGTTGTTTATTGTTATCAACGACCACGACTCCAAGACCAGGTATCTGCGTATTAATTGGAACTTGATATTCAATTTCTTTAGTTGCGTCAGTTGTGTTCTCTAAGTTATCCACTTTTATTAATTCCAAGTTAAAATTGAGATCAATCAAAACAAGAGCGTCGGCTGTTTGTTCTGAAAATAAATATTTGTTATTTTTATTAATTAATTAATTTCTTATTAGCATCGTTATTTTGTACCTTTTGTCTTAAGTGGTACGAATGACATTGATTGTGTTTTATCCCGAGCGTCGCACAAATCACTCAGGTTATACAATTTATACTCGGGTGATTCAAAAAGATCAAGACAATTGATTTCCGTGGAACAAAATTGAGAATAAAATCCTATACGCTGTTGTTCATACAGTACAAGGCAAGAAGAGTGAAAATCTGAGTAATCCAATGGTTGTCTATCTCCGGAATAAGGAACCAATAACGTAGCATTCAAAAACAAGAACTGATAGCTATGAACTTCACGAATTCTCACATCGTCAAATTGGACAAATCCTTTCTTAGATCTCTTGTGAAGAACGAGATCGTAATTTCGTAAAGATCTTATTACTTCATTTCCCGCTAATTCAGCGTTTGTTACGTATAGGAAATCGTAGACCAGTACATCTCGCATAAACGATTTTGCTTGATAACCAACGGTCACTTCGACTATCAAAGTCGAGTCAAACCCACTTGTAATCCTATTGTTATCTTGATCCACAATCTCCAACGAAATTGAAAATGGGTGATTTGCAAAGATATCTTCGTTCGGCTTCTCAACCCACCTCAATGTGGCAATTCCTTTAAATAAATAATAAATAAATAAATTACCATATAATAATTGACATTAATAAAATATATTTTTTACGAGTGAAAACTTTAATTGGATTTGTGAAAACCGAAACTAATGTTCCAGAAATAAAAGCGGAAAATACAATTCTACGAAGTACACAACTTGATGTCTGCCCTACGATGCTGTGGTAAAGTCCTTGAGCAACAAGGTAAGAATCGTGAATTTCCACAAACGGAATTGTGATTTTCTGCAATGCACCATTACTAGGCAAATAGCACTTGCTTCTGAAATTGTATACGAAAATCAACAAGTCAGCAAAATTGTGCTTCATTTACCGTAAATTTAGCTTAGAAAATCGTCTCGGATCGTTTAATCCATATTCATTTGCAGCTGTTTGACATAATTTGATATTAGAGTTTGGAACCGACTCTGTGCAGTTATCCGTTGTGATGTTTCCCGAATACGAATCTCGATTTAAAATTTATTATTTATTATTATCTATTGCTGAAAATAGTTTTCCATATACCAAGTTTTTCTGATGTTATATTAAAATATTTCGGTCGACTGTTGTATGAGGAATGATCAGGACGAAGTAATTGGTCACTATAAATACAGAGATATGCCACGATCGGTCTACTCATTCGTTGATGATTAGACACTGAATATATATCATTTTCGTCATTAAAACTAATTTCCATAACTTCACGAGGAAAGTAATTCTTAAAGGGTCCATTTTTTGGGAAACAAATTCTAATATTATCACCTGCAAGGTACATGAAAAGCATTTTAATTTATTATTATTATTGAATCCTATTAACATTTACCTTGTGAATCTATGCAAATTAATGCAATAAAAAACACTAATTCAGTGAATAGAATTTTCTCTTGACTTAGCATCTTTGATAGAATGCCATATTTTATTGTGCTTCGGCTTTGGTATTGTGTTTGTTTGTTGAAGCAGTGTTTGTTTGTAAATATAAATAAGAATTGTTGTTTGTTGTGCATTGCCACCAGATGGCGGTGTTGTTAAATTGTTTGTTGCTAAATTGAACTATAGATATACAGTAGTAGATATTGTAACCAAGTAAAACAAAAAAAAAAACCAAATAAACATAAAAATAAATAATCAAGTTTTTAAGCACTCAAGTTATAAATAAATGAAATGTTATATAACTCAAAACAGAAAAAGTAATAACAAAACAAACAAATGTAGAGTGTTGGATGTAGGAGATGTGGGACGTAGGGGGTGCAGGGATGTGAGACGTGGTTCTGGAGATGTGGAGTTTAAGTGTGGGAGTGAGCGGATGTGGGGGTGTAGGTACAGTATGTAGGTAAAGAGTTAAAGGTAGCAGTTGATTCAGAAATTTGAATCAAATTGGCTAATACAAAAATAAAAGTTATTTTCACAATAACTAGCTACCATACTTCTCAATTTACGGGATCCCTGAAATTCCATGTTCTGAGCAATTGTCACATCTTTTCCAAATATGCAGTATCGAGGCATCTTGATTGCAACAACACCAGCAACGCACGAACCTTGTTTGTCAATAATGTGGGCGTGAGGAATGAGAGGTGGGGATGAGGAGAGGACAGAGGAGTGAGAGGTGGAGTTGAGAGGCTGACTCAGGAAAATACGCCTTCGAATCGCCTATTGCGCTTCAAAAGGGAGAATTATTGTTGGTTGTTGCGCATTACCACAAGATGGCAAGATGACGGGGTGATTGCTAGTGATTTAATATTTATCAAATTATCTCAGTCATACTTCCAAAAATAAATTGCTACTTTAATTACGAGTGTCTCTACGGAGCTTCCATATTTACTCTTCACGTTCTGCGCATGTCATCATTTATTGTCTCGCATCCGGTAAACCCGGGAAATTATACTTGTCACATGTGCAAGGTGGGCAAATTATTTTCCGTGCATTTTAGCTTCATTTTAGTAAGTAATATTTGATTCTATTGATACTAAGTATTTATTTGTATAAGCACAATCACGAAATAGGTGGTAAATTGAAAACATCAACATTATTTTGACTACCGTATCGATTATAGGAAAAAAACAACTTTTTAACTACTGACGCTAAAACTTCTCAATCTCTTCAATTAATGCCGTACTGTAATGAAATGTTTTCTCGTTTAACGTTGAAATTTGTTATTTAAACCCCTTTAGTCACAATTTTAACTGTTTTTACATGCATTACTGTTTAAACATGAATTTAACATTCCAATTGTTGACACTAGATGGCGATCCTATACAACTCTAATCAGCTAATTCTTATTCTGTATTTCAGTTGGCATCAATATCATATGGAGTCGTCAGTTTCAACTGTAAAATCAATCCTGTGTTTGGGAGTGTCGAACCTCCAAGAAGCAGCACTAATAAAATGCGCAATTGCATTGTGGACTTGCGATTTTTCGATCCATTCGAAGTTGTACTTATTCATGAAAAAACACGAGCGTTTATCAATCGACGACTTAGTGTGCAAAAAAATGGATTCTTTGAAAATTCCTGTCAGGATGAAGAAGTTACTTTATCCGTTGATCACACAAGTACGACTGGAAATGCAAACTTGGATTTCGTGTGTTCGAGACTGCATTGAAATATGCTGCGAAACTGTGTCTGACTTCGATCATCTCATCATAACGAACATTCGATGGACTCAGCGTGGAAAAATCGACGTTAGTGAATCAAGCAAAATGCTTTTACGTCTAGAAGAATTACCATTAGCCGTGAAATACGAAATTGCTTGTTATTTTTGTGCGTCAGACTTCATATCTGGCATCTGGCGACAACTTTCCCGTGAATCAAAAAACACTTTTATCGAGTACGAGAAGCCATCTAGCGTAAGGATTTGGACCTGCATTATGCAAGGTTATAAGATTGGGACAACAGTGGAAACAAACTTTGAGTATTTTTTCGAAGAAACAGGTGTAAAGTTTTTTTTACCACTTCAAACAAGAAGTGAATACGTGGTTAAATGTCTGTCCCTCAAAACAGGTGTTGAAACTCTGAGATTTTTGTTTTCGCTGATGGAAGAAATTGATTTAATTTCCTACTTAGAGGAGAATATTTCCACTGTCTTAAAATGCTGCATCAATGATTACGTTTACGTGGAATGTGTAAAGGGAATTATTGAATACGTAAATCGTGCTCAGATAAACTTTCCTCATCACGATAACAACCGGTACGAATTTATGCTCGAATTGGCCGAACGAACAAATTGGTTTTGCGGAGAGAAATACAAAGAGTGTTTTACTTTTGTGTGGAAGAATCTTTCGATTTCGGGCAACGCTCAGCCTCGGGAATTAATCATCAAAATCTGCAACTCGTTGTTTAAATCGCACGATTTATTCAACATGGAATTAATATTAAGCGACGTCGATCAAAAATCTAGATGTGACTTATTATTAGAGATGCTTCTGCCTCGAAGATACGATTTTGAATCGGTTGTTTCCGATTGGATTTATTTCCGGCGTGTCGCTGAAAAGTTAGTAACTGATAGCGGAGCGATGAAAACCTTCAAGAACAAACTGACATCAAAAACCGAGGCTATATTTATTCTTTATAAGAGAAGAAATGAAACTGATTGGCGAGATTTTGACAATTTTTTGTCTTTTGTGTTCTCGTCTTCGCGATCGATAAAGAAGTTTAAACAGAACGTAGTTTTGCATTATAATTCCACGTTTCAGTTTGTGAATAGTGCGGAAAAAATCGTGAAGCATTTTGATAAACTTCTCATCTGGTGTGTCGAGAGTGAAGAAGAAAGAAATTCTCTGAAGAAATTTTTTGTGAGTGAGAACGACCAAGTTATTAGGGAAATAGTTTGCGAAATGTTTGATGGCGGTGAAATGAGTTTTACCCAGAAGATATTCGACTGGTGCGCGTTTACCGATGAAGAAATAGTGGATTTTAAAAGGAGAGTATTAGTTTACTCCGCTGTCTTCTCGGAGAAATTATTTCACTGCATCTCCGAGGGGGAAAATGACGTCATCGAGAAATGTTTGAAATTGTGTTTGTCGAGTCCCGACGAAATTGATAAATTCAAACGAGAATTACCCCTGGTGAGAAATTTTGTTAATTTCATAAGAGTTTCTAATGTGAAGAGTGGTGATGACTTTTATGTGAAAGAATTGAAAAAGTTTTTTGATTTTTGTTTGTGGGAAGTGAGGAATTTGGATAAATTTCCTCGTTTTAAGTTCACGCATAATTTCAACTTTTCCATCTCAACTGGAGGCTATTATGAAGTATCTCACGCGCAGCAGGAATATACAATGTATCGCGACATATTGAATCTCTATTATCCGCCAGAAGAGTTGAAGAAAATAAAAATGAATCTTTTGCTTTCTGAATTTGGTGTTTCGTTGTGCATTTGTTGGTTGAGCTTTATAATGACTCATTTGAACTGTGTACCTAAGCCCATGCTTGCACATTTGGACTTGAATCCGGATGAAAAGAACTTGTGTAGGGATTTTATTAAAAATGTTCAGTTGCCAGGAATAATGCAAAAATATAAACATGTTTTTCTGCGATTTTTGAACAAGTTGTAAACCATTTGTAAAATATCATTTTTTAAGTTTAATATGTAAAGTAAAATGATTTTGATTACAATCGGTTTTATTTTTTTTTTGTAGCATTGGTCACTACTTCTCAGATGACTTTAATTTGCACTACTTGGTTCGTTTAACTGTAATGAATGCATCATAAACGAGTTGCACATCATGCTCGTGAGCAACTATTTTTTAAGTAAAGGTTACCTTTAATCGCCGTTCGTGGTAATTTCCAAAGTAGCTGTGGGTGGGACATTCGTCGTGCCGAAATAAGAGAGGCTTAAAACTTCGGAATTTCTTGAAATGGCCTAGAAGGTGAATGTCACGAACCCAGAAGGCAATGGCTCTTCAAAAATCAATCTCGACCCGAATTCAGCCCGAATCAAGTGAGGAGTGATTATGAAGGAGTTGAAGTTACTTTCTTGTTCACTCTGAAGACACTTGACTAACGTTATAAAGTTCAGAAAGGAATCGAGAAAGATAGGAAAGGATAAATTAATCGGTGGTATAAGCGAGAAAACATGCGAATAAATTACAGATAAGCAAATGAGAATGATATTTCTAAATATGGGCAAAGGGACGAGTGGATATGGTGAAATTGATTAGTGAAGAGGGCTAGGGGTAATGGAACTGAAAGTCACTGCCTGTAGCCAAGGCAACAGCAAGTGTTTGTTAGTGTTTTTAGTGTTTTAGAATTAAGCCTTGATAAAAATCTTGAATAAATAAAACTATCATAAATGTTCTGCTGTGGAATTAGGTTTTAATCAGACTTTTTGTTATCAGTGCAACTTACCGATACTTTTTAATTTTTTTATATGAAAGTTTTATTTTCTTGTTCATTAATTTCGTTGACGTTTTATGTTTATGTAGTTGCAACACAGACATAAAAAGTAAGATATTTTAAAAACTTAAACTTGTATTACCGTACTCAAATAAAAATCGAGCGGAGATCACACCAAGGGGAAACTTAATGAACGATTTAAAGCTTTTTACAGCTTCATGGTAAGTAAACAAAATTTCTAGAAAGATTTGCCAGATTCATTAATAAATCATCAATTTAAGCAAGATTATCACAAAATCTCCCTAATGCAACTAACTACCACCAAAGTTTTGTAGCAAAGCAATATAAGGAAAGCAATCAATCATTAAGATACGATTGTACATTCTTGCCAACTGCCAACAATAAATTACATCAAAATACTAGAAAAATACATAATGCCAGTAGATGTTTGAGACAAGTAACATCAAAATATAACATTTTAAACATTTTACATTAGGTATAACTTAAATGCATTGCTATAACTACAAGAATATTTAATTTTCCAAATAAAAAACTGACAATTAAACATTTTCTAGAAACTCGAAAAAAAAATCTTTTTATGTTCATTCATCAATCCAGGCAGTTGCGCAGTTTCAATAATTTTTTTATAAACCATTAAATTTTCATGGTCTGCATGCATTTACCATCTTAATGTACAGTTTTACGACAAACCGTAATTTTAATTTAAAATTAATTTAAATTCGACAATAAACGCTTCAAGCAAACGATGCACCAAAAAATACAAAAATCTGAAAGCACGAGATCAATGAATACATTAAATTCAGAATAGCACCGTAGATTTCAAAATCCTCCATCAGCAGAGCTTCTAAACTTTTATTCTATCCTAGCCAATGGGCGTCGAGATGATAAATCTCGTCCACGACTTTCACTCTCCACGAAAAAAAAAAATCGAAACACTTGATCAAATTTTGCTTCTCACGTCTTTGTTAATGTCACGATCAATATAAATTGATACTCAACAGAACTCAAATGTCAGATGTAAAATCCAGAGAAAATGCACAAACGTCTAGCGAGTAGCGATCCACAAGAAGATTTGTAACTGACTCCAAACGACACAACCGATGACAAACAGATGGCCATCAGGTGACACGAAACTTTAAAAGCTCTGGCGATCCAAAAGAAAAAAAAAGTTGCAATCATTATATTTTGGTTTTATAAATTTATTTTTAAGTATTAATAAAAATAATTTATTAAAAATTAACTCAAAAATTACAAAATAAAAACAAGTGATCGCAATTTTGATTTCACAGACAACGTTAGGAAACTTGCATTCAGGAAAAACACTGATTACTAATCATTTATTAATTTTAACACCTAATGTTTGAAAATACAGTATATTACAGTCAACTCCCTCAAATCCGGACATAGGCGGGACTCGGAAAAAGTGGCCGGTCACGACCACGAGGGAGTTTTTAGCGTAGGGGGACATTGAAAAGGGCCGAAACTTTTGGCCGGAATTGAGAGGTGGCCGGATTTCGCTATGTCCGGATTTGAGGGGGTTGACTGCATTACAAATACCGTTAATCTAGAACTTGGCCAGAAATAAATAAAATAAATAAATAAAAAAAAAAAAAAAAAAAATGTTTATAATTTTGCATTATTCCTGGTAATTTCACTATAAGCTTATCAATAATTTATATAACTTTAACTTTTCTGGACTTAGATTTATAATCTTAAAATATAACACTTCTGCTTCAAAACGGCATCATAACTGCGTTTTAAATGAATAATTATTAAAAGTTCAAAAAAATTAATTTTTAGTTTTTTTTAGCACTTCTGGCGAGTAACACTTACTTATTCAATGTGCATTTTGAAACTTAAACTAGGCATAAATCTTGTTGATAAAATAAGTTTGATACCATCTAACACTTCGTAAACAATTTTTGTTTGAAAACTTTCCCGTTTTTGCACACAAAACAATTTAAAACTATTTCTTTCACTCTTAAGATACAACTCACACATCTACATATAAATTCAACATATTTGATATAACATCATATAAACAGCTTTGTTAAGCAAAATCCAAAATCAAATTCCATTTAAAATTATTAACTACATCCAAAGTATAGGGTAAATAAAACTCAAAAAATTAAAATTTCCATAATTATTTCGTGCAGTAAATTATATTTCTTAACTACTATACATCAGTAATTTTTTCTGTCATTTTCATCTCCAAAGCACTCAAATCATTACTATCAGTTATTAATCGATGAGCAACACACCGACAAAAATCCCAATCGGGAATCATATTTGCCATACCAAATTTTAGTTGTGAAACTATCTTAAATAGCAAATCACGTCTAACCGTTTGACTAAAATCACTTACAACTAATTCTAAATTAAATAAATCTTTCGATTTCATCAACGAAATGCATATCGTAACTAAAAAGCCGCTCATCACTAGATAATCTCGAACCGTAACTGAAATATTTTTCCACACAATAGTAAAACACTCCTTGTATTTATCCCCACAAAACCAATTAGTATTTATAGCCAACTCCTCCAAACACAAATACCAAGAGTAATTACATATTTCAATGTCCGAGCTATTCACGAATTCAATTAATCCCTTAACGCAATCAACGTATTCCCAATCTCTGATACAGCCAAATAATACCATTTTAATATGTCCCTTCAAAAAAGAAATTATTTCGTTCTCTTCCATCAACGAAAATAAAAATCTAAACTTTTCTACCTCATTAATTGATAGTCTTTCATTCAAACATTTGGCAATAAATTCCTTTCTTTTCTCTACCTCTACCGGTAAAAAATATTTCACCGCTGTTTCTCCGTAAAATTTGCTGAAAGCATAAGTACTTATCATCATTTCATCAGTCGTTACACCTAACATAATATTAGTCCAAAGTTTTAGGCCGGATAAGATCCCAAACATGGGTTTGTAATTGATATAAATGTTCTTTGATTCCTCAGACAGTTGTAACCAGATGGCAGATACCAAATCACCCGCACATAAAAAACATCCAATTCCGTATCTTGTACAAAGTGGTATTTCTTCTAGTTGTAAAAGTACTTTGGCCGTTTCTTCAGGGTCGATTTTTCCCCTCGGAGTCCATCGAGCGTTTGTTATGACGAGATGCTCGAAATTGGGAACGATTTCAAAGCATACCTTGTCGCAATTCTCAAAATATAACAACAATTTTCCTAATTCTACTCGTACTTGTGTGATCAACGGGTACATCAACTTTTTTGTGTTGATAGGAATTTGCAGAGAATCGATTTTTTTGCAAACGTAATCATCGATAGGTATTCGCTCGTATTCGAATTCACAAACTTCTGTCAGTACCGATATCCAGTCCTCTCTCAATGAATCGGTCAAGTGAGGATGAAGTGAAGAATCGCAAGTCCATAATGCAATAGCGCATTTGACAAGTGCTGCGTGCCGGAGACTAGGCACAGTAAGATTGAGGATGGCTTTTACGATTGAATCTAGTGATGTCATATCGATTGGATGTCAACCTCAACACAAACTGCAAAAAAAAAAAAAAAGAAAAGAAAAGAAAAAAAAGTTAAATAAAATTATAAAAATAAATTAAATGGCAGCAGACAGAATTTTTGCTAAATAGGGTTGTGCCGTCTAGTGTTGGAACTTGGAAACTTGTTTGGTTTTTGTTTACACAAGGACGTGGTTTACATAAAATTATACCGTATTTCTTCTATCGGGTTATTTCGATAAAACGTGGCCGTGATCTAATTGTTTAAATACTTAGAATCAAATAAAATTAAATTTATTTTTTGAAAAAAACCCAATTTCGTCAATTGTTATTTTACCGACGTAAATTGATACATACTATGCCAAGCGAGTCACGTATCTGATGTCAAACTCGAGTAAAAATCGACAAAATGTGAATTTCTACTTAATATGGGCGAAGATATGACCATGGACATGACAGGAGTCCCGTCACTCTCACTTTCTGAGTTTTCCAGAAAGTCTGTGTAAAATTTCAAAACAATGTAATAACTAACTTACCAGTAGGTCTTAATCAAAGAGTTGATCGATTTCAGTATCATTTACGGTTAAATACAATGATAATGGCGGCCGAATGGGTCACAGTAAACGAGACTTGTACGGACCTGAGTCGAACGGAACAGAACTTCTGTTGATATTTCTATTTGGTCGTTAAAAGGCAAAATTAAATCATGGAAGTTATTAGCGAAACTATGAGGTTTATACGAACCTGAGTTAACGAGCTAAAACACGATAAAACAAACTTTTAGCCACTTTGAACGAACGGAACTTCCTAACCTGGAAGTTTCCATTGAAAACGTCATCAAATCTCAATATCACTATTAGCGCCATCTAGCGACAAACTATTGTTGTATAGAACTGCAAACAACCATTTTTTTTGTTTTATTCACGTAGAAAAATTAAATTAACTGTAATATTTCTGAAATGTGGATTATAATTTGAAGATATGCTTAGTGGATCTAAACCAATGTAGGGAAATGTTTTGCATTTCAGTTTTAACTTTTAAACAGTACAAATTACAAGAAATATTCTGCATTGCATTTTGCATAGATCACTTTGAAATATATAAAAAGAATTTAAAGATGTGTCGATTTTCAATATACAAATTATTTTTACTCGTTGTCTAGCAGTGAAGACTATTGCAAAGCAATGCAAAACAATGGAACTTCACTGCAAACCACAGCTAAAATTACTCACATATGTGAGTTGTAAGAAAATAATATTTTAATGATTTAATATTTATCAATTTTTCCGAGTCCTGCCTGTGTCCGGATATGAGGGCGTTAACTGTATTGTATAAAGTGTTTTCAACAAAGTTGAAAAAATGTTAGGCCTAAAAAAGTAAGTAAACAAAATTTCTAGAAACATTTGCCTGAAAATTCATTAATAAATCATCAATTTAAGCAAGATTATCACAAAATCTCCTTAATGCAACTAACTACCACCAAATTTTTGTAGCAAAGGAATATAAAGAAAGCAATCAATCATTAAGATATGATTGTACATTCTTGCCAACAGCCAACCATAAATTACTTCAAAATACTAGAAAAATACATAATGCCAGTAGATGTTTGTGATAATTAACATCAAAATATAACATTTTAAACATTTTACGTCATGTATAACTTAAATGCATTGCTATAACTACAAGAATATTTAATTTTCCAAATAAAAATTGACAATTAAACATTTTCTAGAAACTCAAAATAAAATCTTTTTATGTTCATGTTCATTCATCAACAAATTCGTTACCCCGTTGCGGTTTCATGTTTCGTGTTCTGGTACATCACATCAATCCAGGTAGTTGCGCAGTTTCAATAATTTTTTTATAAACCATTAAACTTTCTTGGTCTGCATTTACCATCTTAATGTACAGTTTTTCACAGTTCAACGATAAACCATAATTTTTATTTAAATTCGGCAATAAATGCTTCAAGCAAACGATGCACCAAAAAATACAAAAATCAGAAAGCACGAGATCAATTTGCATTTTTCTCAACTGTTGTGGCGAATACATTAAATTCAGAATATCACCGTAGATTTCAAAATCCTCTATCAACAGAGCTTCTAAACTTTTATTCTATCCTAGCCAATGGGAGTCGAGATGAGAAATCTCTTCCACGACTTCCACTTTCCACGAAAAAAACTCGAAAAACTTCATCAAATTTTGCTTCAGGCGTCTTTGTTCAGTCGCATCTTCCCTTTCGAAGTTATCGAAATTCCTCGCCACTGGCAATTCTCGTTCATATCGATCAATTTCCTCCTGACTCGAATAGTAAACATTTCTCTCTTCTTCACTCTCGACACACCATCGCAAGTCTCGTTTGTATATTTCCACTTGGTGCAAAATGGGAAAATGAAATTTATAAATTGTCATAATTCCTTCAGTTGGGTTCATCCGACATCCAATAATTTAAAAAATCTTTAATAATTTTCTCATGTTTTTCTTATATTTTCATCATCAAATCCTTCTTGACTTCTTCATCAGTTATTAATACTTCAACGGCGTGTTGCAGAAAACTCCTCTCGGGAACAAAGTTTATCGAAAATCTTCCAAAGTTTCTTTGTTCAGATGAAATCATTTCTAAGAACAATTGCGATCTTGCTGCTAAACTGAAACCACTTAAGATTAACTCGAGGTTATATAAATCTTTAGAGTTGAATAGTGGTACACAAATCCTGGTAATGAATTCTGAAAGTTGAGCGCATCGTCGGATGCTGTCTTCTGGAAGATTCTTCCACACAAACGAAAAGGTTTCTTTGTACTTCTCTCCACAAAACCAATTTGTGTTAGAAGCCAAACGACATAACAATTCGTACCAATCCTTATTTCCTAAGTTA
>JAQFZP010000921.1:0-25051 GCA_034695745.1 Geophilus truncorum | reverse complement strand
ACTTTTTTATCTTTTTTTTTTTTTTTTTTAATTTTTTTTTTTTTTTTTTTTTTACACTTGATTGGTTTTTATGAAATAAAGTCTAAAAATAAAATAGAATAGAAAAAAATAAAAAAGAAATGAATAAAAGAACCGTCGAGGAAAATAACTTGTCATTTCATTGTGCAATTGGTTTAGGTGACTCCATTTCCCAGTAATGTGTTTGAGAATTACTTTGAAAGTTAATAAAAAAATGTATACACTTCGACTTGAGACTCGTGACTTTAAGGCGATGTAGTGGTGGAATTCAACTCCATTCACTAAATCTGGTATGTCACCAATACAAAGCTGTGATTAAGAGTACTTCCGGTTTAGTCAACCGTTTAAAATTTTAGACATGTTTCATATTACCATTACTGATAACCCTGAAATATTAAATATTTATATCAAAATTGAACGAATAATGTACTAAGACTAAACAAAATTTATTGCAATTTGGAGCGAGTTAAAAAGGCACTTCCGGTCTGATTACGATCCTGAAATTTACTAGGCACCAACTACGTGAGTTCAGGTCCAAGCGTTGAAAATTTCAAGTCACCCTAAACACCGGAAGTGGCATTTAACGTCGCTCCAAATCTGGATAATGCAGTGTAAAGAATACAAAATCCCTAAACTCTTCAAATTCAATCCAAATCAGCTTAAAACGCTCCTGTCACAAACAGCTCAAGTCACTTTAACAAAAGAGGCAAAAAAAATAGAAATAAAAACACGATTCAAATTTTTTTTTAACAATGCTAAATCTTTTACAAAAATGTGAATGGGGAGAGAGGGGACGAGGGGGAGGAAATGGGGGGGTACCATTTGCAGTTTTCATCTTCCTATCCACTTTCTAATCCCATTCAAACTTTGGAAAACCCTCTATACAGTAACATAAATCCAATTGTACTGATTCACCAGAAAATTCTCGGAAAATCAGTTTGGCTGCTTGCCCATTCCATATAAGGAACATTGGCAATTGCATTTGCTTCTTTCTTCTCAGCAATAGAAAGCGGGCGTATAACTTTGACGTGAAGACTTCTTTTTTGCCATTAATCACACCGTCAATTTTCCAACTTCAATTTATTTTTCTTCTACTCTTTCGTTTTCTTTTATACCAACTCTTGGCACTAAATCCCCCTTTTTTTGCGTTAATTTCGCAGTCAAGAAAAAAATTGCAAATAAAAAGCCAAGTATAAGTGAAAGGGAGTGACGAGCAGTAACCACAGGGCTGTTCGACTCTTATTTTCCCTTTGCATTAAGCGAGAAAATTCAATAAACGATATTTTTCAGTTAGGCACAAGTTGAACCTAAATTCCTAAATTCGGTAAAAAATACAAGCAGTATTGATATAAATTCGTTTACAAGATTGATCTCCCACGAGTTAATTTGTTTTCACCCGGTGCTGGAAAAATCAATAACTTAGACTCGAATTTTCTCCCACGACTTGATTTGTTGCAGGCTCGGGTGGCAATTATTCAATTGATTGAAAATTAGTTTTCCGGTGGGAGAGAGACGCATTAAAAAAACCGAGCCATCTTGTGACTGAAATGAGAATTTTCAACTTTGATTCGTGGCTTACAAATCAATCAAAATCACGCAGAATCGCAAAACTTCATTAAAAAAAAAAAAAAAAAAATTCTAAATCTCTTAATTCATTTCATTGAGCTTTATTTGAATCGAGGTTAAATGCGTTGTCTTTTCCCCTCACCTCAAATCCAATCCCACCACAATGCAAGCAGTGATCAATGAAGTGTGTACACACTCACATATTGATGTCAATGCATAATAGATCATTAGTTGTCATTTCCCCCGGCTTTATTCTTCTTGTTTACAAACCTTCTCAAACAGCTCAGGCTTTCCCCTCCAGACAAACAAATCTAGCTTTTTAATTAAAAATAAAAAACCATTTCTCAGAAATTCCTATTCATCCCATTTCCACACAAACAAAGAGATTTCAGCTCATCAATAATTGATATATAAGGAAATTGCTAGCTTTGCTAAATGCACGTTACAGGTTTGTATCAATACATCGTTTGACCCACACTATAAATACTTAATCACTCAGATTCGAAGAAAACAAGTACGGTATATGCCCTGTGTTTAATAATTCACAACGCACTAATGGGCGTAAATCACGTTTAAAGCCGGTCGTTTTCAATTCCCACTATATCGACAATAATAAAAACTCAAAACCTATCACTTAAAAAAATTTAACGACTCGGCACAAACCCCGTTAAACCCTCGCGAAGAAGGGGGAAAAAAGCGCCAGCATAAATATTAAAACCCGAAAACAAGGCTTTTCATACAATCGATTCGGCCATCATGAGGTCCACATGTCTATCGACTACAGCCATTTTTTTTCCTTTCTGTCACCTTAATTTTATCGCCGCAAATAAAAAAAAGGAGGAGGGAGAAATGGTCTCGGGGGAAAAATTTAATTGAGACGACAAAATGGACCTGGTCGCACGGTGCTGGACGGACGAATGGGATATTCGCGACGGACTATTCATTTTCCAGTTGCACTCCATCCAATGTCAGAACGCGGTACCCATGGGTTGTCCTGCACTCTACAATCCGCGAATAAATCAAGCGAAGATTCAATTTACGCATTCGACCAGAACTATGTAGGCGCAGACCCGGGGCCACGGCGTCTCCCTATCGCATCCCACAATTCCCCAAGGTAAGCGGCTGAGCCAATCGACAGATAGCGCGCCCCGCGTTGTAATCCGCCCGAGGAATACCCCAGGTGTAAGTAATAGTTCCCATAAGTCACGTGGGTTACATATTAAAACGGTGAAGTGGGAACTCGCCGCGACTTGATTTACTGCCGTTGATCATTGCGAGATTGTGCGTTTGACGGCGACGAAAAGACCCTCACCCCTAACTCGGGATTGGGTGATGTCGATACATCAATATCGCAATTACTGATCATTTTGGTGACCCATCGACTTTAAGCCTTTTTTTTTTTTCTTTTTTTTTTAAATAAGAAAACCATTTTTAAAATTTTCTTATCGATGTTCCTCGACGAGTCGTCTCGATGGAACGAAAACCAAAAATGACCTTGTTTCTCCATTTCTGGTGGAATTAGGGTCTCGCTAACTACAAACAATTTTAATCCTCGCTGTTCGCCCATTCAAAATGTCATTACATCAAATCCTATAATCCCGCGCTGATCATCCGAGACAATTGGATTTTAAGTCAACTTGTTTCCTAGCGCATCGTGTTGTGAATATCAAGCAAAATGTGGATTCTGGGTGAAAAATGCCATTATCCCTAAATGCGAGCTTTAATTAACTTGTTTTGCAAAACACCCCAAACGTTTAAATGGCGTCGCAGATGTTCAGTTGTTTCAAAATACAAAATTGATTCGGAATTTCCCTTATATTAGCGAATTACGCAAATTGTATTTTCAGTTCCGTTTTATTTTTCGAATCGAAAAATTATTCACTAGTGACCTTAAACTCCAGAGTCCGATTAGAGTGACCAAAGTTAAAATTATACACGGTTTAAATGTGAAATTCCACTGCACCGAAGCAAATCAATGTTTAAATGCGCATTAACCAGTGCATAAATTTCATGCTATTTAAATACTCTGTAACATGAAACAAAGCAAATGTAGTCAGTTTATGTCACTGTGCCATTAGGTAAAATCGTTACACCGAATGATTTAGTCTATACAATTGCCAAACCACAGAATAAGTAAATCACAGACGTACACTTGAGGCCATAGCAATACTCTCATTGACGCAGAAATGACTGAATTTATGTTGATTTAGCAAAGACCGCTTTACGCGATTCGAATTTTAAAACACCCTTTCAATGTCATGTCAAACGTTCACATTTTTTCCATCACTTTACCACTTAAAAATAGCCAATGTCTAAAAAATTCCTAGAAATATGGTCACGCAAGTCGTAAACTGAACCATTAGTTTCCAGAAATTATTTCCCCCACAAGTTTATTAATAGTGGCATTGGCAGTGCCAGCAATGATGTGAAAAATCTAATACGATTTGCGTCAAATCAGAAAATCCTTCCCCGAAGACAAAGTTAGCGTGAGAAGAATCCACAACAGCTAATATGCCCAAATAAGGCGTTCGTAGGTGTTATTCGATTCAATTCCTCTCTAAATCGAAACCAAATACTCTCTTTTATCATCATCTGCATCTTTACGGTGGCTTTAAGGTGTTCCTCGTGTTACATCCCATTTTCCTCTTCAAGTACAGCCTCAAAGCGACTTTTCTTGTGAACACCTCTTTGCTTTTCATTCCGAGATTGAAAGCGACAAAGGCACTTGTTTCTTTCACTTTGTTTTCTACAATTTTCCCGTCTCAATATCGTTGGCTGCAAAAAGAGCAAACAATGATTCCCAGAATTCACTCTTCCCTGCAAGACTCGTTGATCAAAATTAGATGAAATAAAAAGATGGAAAAAATTAAACCAAAACATACCAGAAGTAGTAAATCAAGTGATTCATTACAAACACAAGTTTTCTTTCCTCCCTTGCAAATAGTGATGAATTGGTAAATTGTGCAATTTATTACTGTCTGCATATTTTTTTCCCACCATTTTTCCCAGCTGAATCAAAGCAACGAGTACGAAGGGAGAAAAAAAATTGAAGAACGGCACTAATTTTTTTCCTCTTGCAGTGCGGAAAATGAGAAATTAATGGAATTATTCCTAGCAAGCTCTCTAGAGTCTAAATTAAGAAATAGCGCGACAAACACCCTTTCCCATAAAACTTTCACTACGCCTGTTTATAGCTATTGAAAACAAGGGGCAGAAAAATAATGAAACCCCAAAGTGCAGTGCGAAAAAGAAAAACAAAGGCAAAGTCAATAAAACCGATACAATTCGAAGTGGAGAAAAATAAACAGACAACAAAACAACGAGCGCATTTCGATATAATTGGTGAAGTTGCCATTGAACAATGGCCCCACAATTACATTTAACAGCGCCACCAGTAAATGCGAAAATAAACACATTAATACCGTCCCCATCAAAAAAATTAGTATTTTGTTTACTAACACGGCTCATATTTATTCATCTCCATACTCCCCATTGTTCGAGTGAAAACAGGAAGTCAAACCGCATCACTACAAAAGGCTTCCCCCTATTAGAAACGTGCAGAAAAGTAATTAATTCGCACCGCTTTAATCAGTTTAAGTCACAAGCAATTTTTTCCCCGCGTCCTAATTACAAATAACTGCCATATCCGTTGACACTTCTCTCTATAGAATAATAAATTAGGTTGTAAAAGAAAACCAATTATATTAAGCATGGCCGCACCAATAAGCGTCAACGGGGCTATTTTAAGACCAAACTCAAACACGGGCCGCTCGCGAAATTGGCGCAATCGCTCACGGGGTCCAACCAAACCAATCTCGGCCACATTAATGCAATTCCAACTGCCCTCGAAAAGAGAAATTCCCTCATGGGTCACCTGGCAAGAAAAACAGCGGGTCACGTGTCCACTGAATCCTAAATCAGCTGAATCTTGAGCGAGCAATGAGATTTTCTTTTTCCCCTCTTTTTACTTGATTCAATCAGGATGCATGACCATGAGACGGGGACATGCCCCGTGTCCCAAGTGGATCTGTAAATATGGAAGAGAGGGCTTAATCGTGAGCGGTGCGAGAACCCTCTCTATCTATGTTCTTCTCCTCTAAAAACATTCCACTACTTCCGACCGACCACTATTTTTTTTCCTCTTCGTCGGTGGAGATCTGCCCTATTTTATTCTTATCTCTAATTCCCGTCTTTCCTTTGGAGACTTCCCGAACAATGAATATTAAAGTTAAATACTAATCAATGGAGTCATCTATTATTTATAAGAGTTTTACTTTCTTTTTATTTCCATTTTTTCTTTTTTGTCTCAACTTATTCTGTTTTGCTTATTTTGTAGTTGCAGTTACCGGTTAAAGTTGAATGTAATGCATTTTGGTATTGATTTATTCGCAGTAGAAAGGAACTAAGAAGTTTTAAGTGGTTTTTTAATTACTGAAAAAAAAACTAATAAAAATTGTTATGCATAGAATTTAGACCTATTCTTTATATTTATAGTAAAAACATAATAATTTTACTAACTTGTTATAAAAAAAATCTAAATAAAATACTTACCGTATACAATAAATAATACATTGTACATTTACAATTGTATTTAATTGTAAACTTCCCTTTTTATTTGCAGTGATACCAATGCCAAGTTCCAAACTTCAACACGAGATGTCAGCTTGTTTGTAAAGAAGACCAAAAAATATCCATCATGATCATGAAGTTGAAAACCATTGTTTAACCAAACCAGCCAACACCCATCAGTTCTAAAATCACGCACTACACACATTAAGGGTACCTGTGTTTCGAACAATTTATCGGGCCCATAAAACCCATCAAAATATCCAATCTTTCTTCATTTACCCACATAATTTCTGTCTCGCAGCTTTCCCCAATTTTTACTTTCTTATTGGTATCGGCTTTACTTCACGCTTGCCAGTGGTGGCGATGTGAAACTTTTCCTGGGGGACAAGCCTTCTCGATCCCTCTTGATCCCCGTGCTTTAGATGTCGCTTAATACATCTCGACAGCAACTCAACAGAAAGGGTGGATTTCAACACGAACTATAAATCCTCAGTGCAACTACACCAACAGACAAGCTACTCTTACTTTTAGGCGTCAGCTTAACCACGGCCAAACACATCCCCACGAGTAAAAACTTAATTAAAACACTTTAACGTCAATCAAGGTGACCTGGATGCAACACAAAAACAATGAAAACTGAAATGCATACGAAAAAGCCATTAACGTCTATTAAGTTGTATTGTCGGAGCGATTTTAGACGTTTTTACGAGCCTTTCCCAACTTGTTTCCATCGTTAAATTGTAACAGGCACGTAATGAATCATGTGACCAAATGCGATCAATCGCAAACTGCTCTCAATGTAACACAATTACTGTTTTTACGACTGTATAATTTTGTAAGTTAGGTCTACTTGGAAATTGGCCCAGATATTCATTCGGGTAGAAAATCCCTCTACTAAAATACCACAAGTCAAAATGAATGAAATTGTGCAAGAGACAAATGATGCTGATTAAAATTGGAGAATAAATTCTAAAAATTGGTAAGATTTAAAATAATCAGCAACTCGATCTATTTTCTTTAAGCAAAAGTTAGCAACCTGACGACACTCAACTCATATCAAATAATCATCAGAGTATCTTAGCAAGATAACTGCGTTAGCATCTTACTTTCCTCTCGAACGCAACTCCTTATCTCCACCAATCCTTAAAACTCGTCCAGCCTCTTGTCCTTGAATCGAATCACTGACGCACGCAATCGAAAACCAGATTACAGCATCGGCCAAGAAAAACAGGAACAGTAAATAAAGAAGCCGCTCGTCCACCTGAGTGGAGTGCTTGTCTTGCATTCGCCTCGTCCGACGACATTTGTCACGGCACTTGTGGGTTCAACTAATTAAAACCCGTGTTTGCCAACACTGTTTAGCCGCATTTACCGTTGTTACACAGCTCCTCATTCACTTCAAATTCAACGAGTCCCACTTAGACTGCAAACCCAGAGTTCAGTCGCGTCCAATAAAGTACACAAAACTTGCAAACCTCACCGACATGACAGACCTCGGACCCGAGTGCGAGCCCAACGCAAATATTTGTCCGCAATCTATCAAAGCAACCGGTTTGTTTACTTGCCAAGCAAGCAAAGCTGTGATACTGTCACACTTGCTTATCCTGCGAAGTTTACGACCAAATGTATGATGGCAATTATAATTCGTTATTGCAACTTTAAATATTTTATACAAATCGTCATGTGTAGTCAAGTTGAACATGAAGAAGAAATGAGAAATCGCCCGGATATTAAATTGACTCTGGCTTTGAATGATCTGATCGATTGATATCCGCTACAAAAATAAATATTTTCCAAGAAATTTCCTTGAAATACTCGTTATTAGAGCGAAGCACTAAAAATATTAAACTTCTATTGAAAAATCTAACGAAACTCTTTACCCAATCTCTGGATTTGTAAATATGGAAAAGTTTCTCTTGTAAAAACATTTTCACTTTTGTTATCTCAAAATCCTCAAATTATCCAATTATTTTACAAAGAAAATAAAATTTCCTTTCGAATGTCAGTTCCGTCGCACGCTTTAAAAAACGGTTTTCAATTCAATTTTTGTTGCAGTTTGAAAGCAACCAATTCAGGGCAAAAGCAGAACGAAAACACACAAATGGTCGAGTTCAATTCAATCTTCAATGCCATCACTTTAAACTTTTTTTCCTTATCATTATGTAGTAAACATTTTTAAAAATTCTACACAATAACAAATCACTTTATTTTTCAGTAATAAAGAAAATGAGGCCCAAGCTTTAATTTATTTGAAGTGTCTTATTTTCTCAATTTTTTTAAACCTAACGAAACTTTTTCTTGCTTATTAAACGCAACTAAACCGGGAAATTTAATCAAACCTTTACCGAAGACATTAATTTCTCAGTCCAATCATGATGAATAATTTGGGGCACAAACAAGAAAATTGGGAAAGCAAATTACGTTGCACTCTTCATTGACTCTGCCCAATCATCACTTTGCAACCAACATTTTTTTTTCAAAACAAATCCATTTTGCAATTAATTGCATCGTTTAAAATAAGCAAAAGATAAATCATCAACATTTACCCTTGTTGGGAGTACAAGAATGGCACTCGCGGTTATTTTCCGGCAAATCTAATGATATTTGCAGTACCATTTTAGGCCAGACATCTCTCAACAAAACGAGCATTTGCTGTGAATTGGCGCGCAGCCTTAAGCACTTTCGTCTGTCTGCGTGTGATAAGTTTGCAGATCAGCTCAACGTGCTTACAGCACTGTATCCAATTGAAGTCATTGTAAGAGCCCAACCACTTTACCTCTCGTTCAAGCTCTGCTGTAAACTCACGGCCACTACAGCGAGATTAACGAGTGTAAGTCACTTTCACGTGTCACCTGTCAATTTAACCAACTACTTATACCCCTCAGAAAAAAAAAGAAAAAAAAAACTCATTTTAAAAATTCCGCCAATTCGAGCACGACCAAACACTCAAACCGCCATCGCTTGTTTACAAGCAGCCATTACGGGAAAATAAATAATACCGTTCCTTTAAACGTGTACATTATGCTGCGTGCTCGAGATCAAAAATTTACTGCTTATGCCAGCAAAGTCCACGTTTTATCACACAGGCAGGCTCATAATTTTCACACTTAATTAACATGTTTTATAGGCAAAAGAAACTTGTGCCACTGAGGAATAAAGCCAGCTAAGCGCTTCCCCAGGTGAATGTTTTAAAGATGAACATTCTGCGACTGAAAACTGAAGGTGCAATGCATAAGTTGCAGTATTTATTGATAAATATCATTTAAATGTTGAATTTCCTCAAAGATGTACTTTGAATTATTTTATCTTCGCTATAATCAATTTAAAATATTAAAGTACGTAGTTTCCATTCTTTTTTTCCCCTCCTTTTATATCAGTAAAACTTTTGTCGTTTATCTCCTACTCGAGTCATGTAGCACTCCGCAGGATGCAATATGGATGAAGGCATAACTCTTGCCATCTCTAGTTGAAGCTGTTATTGCCTTGCCCTGAGCATCATTAATGCAACCTCCTCCTTCTCGAGAATTTGCACAAAGTCAACTTCTCCACAATTTTATGCGGCCATCTTGATGTATTGCATAAAGAGCTTTCTGCATTTCCGCCTTCATTTAATGCAATATTTTTTCTTTTCCCATTTTTTTTTTTTTTTTTGAAGAGAAGAATGAAAAAAATATGATTAAAAATTTTTTTCGTCAATATTAAAATGAAATTTCAATTTCATAAGTTGGAAATAAATTTTTTTGTAAGAAAAAAAAAGTTAGCGGTTTATTTTAAATCTTAATTTCAACCTGCTACTTCAAATTCAATTTCGACTTGAATTATTGGAATTAGGAAGACGACTTCTCACTGATCCAAAAATAAAGAAATATTTATTTTAAAAAGTAATGAAAAGTCGGGAATTTTTAATTTTTTTTTTAAATATTAACGTGTCTGACATTTACTTACTAATTAGAGCATGACTAATAAATTAACAGGTAAAACAAACCGCACTGCGCGCGATTGAAAAACACAATACACCGAGCAGAGCAAAATTCAATAATAAAACTAGAAGAATAAATAAAAAAAAGCAGAAATATTCTCCACATAAAATGCATTTCGCCCTGCTACAAGTAAATTCCATAATACCACTGCAGAACCTCTGCAGCAAAACCCTGGAAAAATATATCATGCTGCCACCGAGACACTGATGCCATGCAGGAAAGTTGCTCTTGTTTCATCTCGGCAACGTTTTAAATGAAACTCATAGACACTGGAAGTCAATAAATACAATTATATTCAGTAGAAAAAAATTGGCACCAATTCCAGCACAAGTAAAATCACGAAAAAAAATAAGAAAAAAAAGTATTAAAAAAGTGACCAATGTAATTGTTCCTCAGTGACCAATTGGGCGATAAAAAAAAAATCATCATGGAATTTTTTTTTCCTTTCGTATAGCTTTAATCTCGTGAATTAAATGAATAGATTTCCAGCATGTGAAGAAATTTATTCCCCACTTTTTGCTCACTGTATTTAATTCACAACTAGTCGATCTCAGCATCACAAAGTCTAATTTAAAAAAGTATCGGTTTTTTATTATTATTTCTACTTAAAAAAAAAAAAAAAAAAAAAAAATTTCAATTTTGTGTGGATTTTCATTTCGAGAAAAGTGCAAATGAGATTATACTGTATTTCAAAAGTTAACGTTAGAAAATCAATTTCTTTCCCTTTTTTCTCTTTAAATTTTTTTTTTGTTTTGATAAAAAAGCAAAAAGTCGTGAAGATTATCAGGTTTGTCCGACTTCCCCTCGGTGGGTAAAAAAGGTGAGCATTTGAACTGAAATGCCTGTTTCGCTTCTGAACCCGGCAATCTAAGATGTTATCACGTTAATATACAAGTCTAGTCTAGCTCTAACTTTCAGCCAAATTGATGATTTCCAGTCCATGTGGTTTCTTGCTCAGATAAACAGCGAGTCGTCACGTGGATGTTAGTCGAAATAACTCCGCAGGGTCTTTCGGCAATGGTTGCGCACTTTGCATTGCTTTGCATTTTAATTTATACCTAAAATGGCTCCGTTACATCATCGTTTAAGGCAATTAATTATGCAGTAAGTGTACTTTCCATGTTGCGTTGCACCTCTCGTTTTGACTTAATATTTTTAAATATTAAAAATATTAACACCAAACAAACCTAACGTAGGCAGGTTAATATTTCGATTCTTAACTCCTTTCCATCACGTGCACAAAAAGAAAAAAAAACCCATCCCAATGTTAATGCATATTTTCTCGATCTGTCTCAAGTTGTGACAAGCTTAGTAAAAAATCTTCATCGATTCAGATCCCACCTGCTGTTGCCACAGTTCAATAAATGGTGAAAACAGATCGTTACAAAAAGAAGAAAAGCACGAATGTATGATGTGGAAATCACCAGCTGTTATTCCACGGAGACTTTTTCTTTCTGTTTACAGCCCCTCTTGTTTTATTTTTACTCCGATTGTGCCAATACTAATAGCACAAGCATCAGCAACACCCATGCGCACTTCGGACTCCTTAAAGCTGCACTGCATTGCATCAACTATTTCTATTTCTTTTTCTTCCTTTCTTTCTTCTATTATATTTTTTATTGGAATAAATTGATTGACAGTATCTCCACCCACTTGCCTCTGGTATACTACATACTGTAAAGCTTAAATGCAATGACATTGCATGTGAAAGGTGGTTATAGCCAGAGGGTTGGTCCCCAGCCCTCCCTTCCGCTCCCCTGATGTGTTTAGTTTTGTAGGGGTTGTCTGTCACTCTCAACGCTCAACTGACATCGTGTGGAGGATGTATCAGTGATATTGAGTTTTCCAAGTGTGCGATGGATTTGTCCCCTGCAGAACTTTGCTCTGGCTTTTCACAACTGCTTGATGAAATTAAGGAAGTAATTTTTCTTTTTCGTCTCTTTAGGGTTATTTTCGTGGCGCCTTAGTTGCTTTGTTGAGATTTTAACGGTGGGTATTTGGGGATAATGTTTTATCTCTATAGTTTTAGAATTAAAATGTTGTAAAGTTTGAAAATTTGAGATTGAGGCGTTGTGAACTAAGAAAGCTATCGATTATTTCTTGGTCAAGATTGCTATGTACTGAACATTAATAAGGAATCTTTTATTTAATGACATGTAATTAAAAATAGAAGCCAAGTTTGTGGTTAAAAATTAAAATTCGTCTTTAAAGTGCTTCAAACAATATGAACAAATTACTTTACTACTAAAATCTAATCATACATAAGTAAATTTTAAGTTTATAAGTTATTTTATGCAATAAATATAAACATAAAACCTCAATTTAAAAGTTACTCTTATTTTTGGTCATTATTTACTTCTTGTTATTCAATTTTCTTGTTTTTAGATAATTTTCAGCCACAAAATCTAAGAAAATAATCAACATTCCATCCGGACAACCACTCGACTTATTTCTTCTTTCACCACAAGTACAGTAGAGGCATTTTCCCCTCTCCAAATCCGGTATGGATCCCTTGGACTAATTTACATCTCACATAAATCTCTCTCATTCATCAACTTCACATCCCATTTCCACTCAATCCTGACCCTTTAATGTACCTCAACACAAAAGACTTAACCTTTATTTGCGCATAAAATCATTAAATTCAATTCAATAAAACCAGTGATTTACAAACCTAACATTAAATAAATATTACCGCATCATCGAACTCTGATACGACTACAACCACAAAAACATTTCGGTAAACCGAGTCCCAATTTACTTTTCCCTTGCTTGTCGTCGTTCCTGCCCTGGAACAACATCTTCATTTCAAACACAGATTTTTATCTACCGCTGGCTATGTCGAAAACACACGCTTGCTCAACCAATGAAGCAAGGACAAGTCGGCTTTCCGGTAATGCACCGGCACACAACACACAAGCCGCATTCGAAGAGTGATTTAGTATCGAATGAAGAGACGATTTGCACGTTTCGAGTTGACTTGAGGTATTTGAAATTTGAATGTAGAGAAATCAGTCTATCACTTTAAGAACTCATTTTCTATTTGTTTTCGTCATTTAAATTTTTCAAAAGTAAATTTCAATTTTAATCAACAAATTCGAAAACTAATCAAGATTCTAACGTTTAATTTCTCCAACTCGAAATGAAATGAATTTTTAGATTTACTTAGCAGTACCTCCGAGTCCAAATTCCCGTTTGTTGCCATTTCAAACTGCAAGTCACGTAATAGGAACGAATCGGTTCGTATTTGTTTATTTTCTGCCATTCTCAAACTAAATTAACACGAAACAAAAAAGCCGCACCTGGGAAAATAAATTATGAAAAAAATAAATGTGTAAATATTGCTTTTGAAAAAAAATCATTTCTAACCAAGATTAATCACATTCTGCATAAAAATGTAAACAAACAACAAGATTTATTAAAACAATACAAATAGTAGCATTCAACATGTTGATTTTGAAATTTTCATCGATTTTTTTAACATTGCTCTTTTGATACGCAAATGTAAAAAAAAAAAACGATTTTCCATTTTCCAAAAACCACAAAAATCAAAAATATTGCATGCCACTATTCATTTTTTTACCAAAACTACGGTACCTAAGGTGATTTATATGTAGTAATGTTGTTTGGTTACCAAATACCATGTAACTGTAATATTCCCCATTTTCTTCTACGAAAAGATTTCTGTAACAAAATTAAGTTTATAAAAATAAAAGATATAAACTTTGCAGTTCAAAACCCCCATCGCTTTCCCTGCATTTCAAACCTGCTTACGTCACACGCTCCAGCTCCTAACTCAATTACGATCTATAAAAACGCGTCTTACTCTATTCTCCTCTTCTTATACCAATAACGAAGGCAGAGAGAGAGAGAGAGAACTTAAGCGTTTCTCATGCCTGTCCCAACTGGGATATTTAGCCCCTAATTCCGAATATTAGCTGAGCAATGCAGCTCTTTAGACTAGCGTGTGGACGAGCTAATCAGCCACTCGATGGTAGGAGGAGCAACAAGAAGGAGCGAGAAAGCAAGAGGCACGAGGCACACCAATATGGTGTGCGTGCTACGAATAAATCTGTTCCCGTTTCCGAGATGAAGAGGAACACCTTCGTCTTATCTAACAGCTCCCGGCAGTGTTTTAAACCGAAGACGGATGAGCGGCGACACCTGCGGGGCCACCGAGGAATTAATTTACAACTGGGCGAATGGTGCGTGCGAAACAAGAAACCGTAGATGCGTCAAGAAAAAATAAATATAAATAAAAACGGGGAAAATTACAAGTAGAAATGGCAATTTTTCGGGCAAATCCAGCATTATTTTGGATAATTAATTAATGTAATCTATTTCTACAGGCGTTATCTGGAAGCGTCAAACGTGTAAACTATTGAGTGGAATCGTTTTAATCATAGGTTCGTTCATTCGTTCGTTCATTCACGGTGTGAAATGTCATCGCTGCTTCATCCCCCGCACCAATCATCGCAACTTCTAAACACAAAATCACTACATAATAAAACCGAAATTTTACAATATAATATCTATTATCATGCGGAGCGATTGATATAGACACCTCTAATTGAGTCATTTTGAATTTCATATTTTTGGCCTGACCGGAAGTGCTCTAAATTGCTAGATAATGAGCAACTCTCATTTTTGCGTGACAACAGATAAATAAAAGCACTTGCAGTTAACATTAAATACTTCATTAAATACTCAATAAACTAAATTCAACCAGAAGTGTCTTTAATGTGTGTTTGAAACGGCTGTTGTGTTACATGACTTCACCAGACCTGTTACACAATAACCTCAAAGACAACCAAAATATATAATCACATTTTACTTTCAGCAGGCACAATGATGTACTCTCCGAATGTTCTCGGGGAACTTTCAACCTTTCCACTCTTCCTTCATTAAATTTTCAAAATGAAGAGAAACCAATCTTCCCACGAAACCCTCACCAACAAAATAAATAAAATAGCAAAAGAAAACAAAAGTTGAATTACACCACAATCTCCTTCCCTTTATCTCCGTAACCCCGTCATCATTTTACAAACAGGAAAAAAAATTGTTCTTTAACTAAAAATCCACAAAAACCTTCCACTGGAATTTCTCCAACAAAACCAACCTAATTTCCCACCTCAAACTAACAAAATAAATCTTTAAAAAAAAAAACAGCACCAAGTGCATGCCAAATGGCAATTTTTTCCTCATTCCTTCTCTACATTAAACCATTCACCACTAAATAACTAATGTATTAATCATTGCATAATTAGATTAAAGTTTTACTAATTGTCTCTCATATTATTCTAATGCAATTACATCCAATGCCTCTAGCTTATGGTAATGTATGATAACAGGCTCTACAAATTAGATTTGTTCTCTTCACTGGACACTGCATTTTAATATTCCCACTCAAGGGACTGAGCATGTGCAATTGCAACTGTGGAGCTCTGCTTATTATTAATCAATAAGTTTGATTGAATTAATAAAACGGGGCAAGAGAAGAATATATAAAACGTCTCTGAAACTCCTCTATCATTCTGTCTGGTTCTCATTCATTCTTCATCACGACAATCTCCACCCAGGTAATTTATAAAAATAAAACCTCCCCGTGATTTAAGGGCCAACACACACAAACGCATTGCACAGTATCATGAAATCTTAATGACTAAATAACTTTCTCGTTCTTTCTTTATGAGAAAAAGACAAACGCAACAAATGTTTTGATTTATGTAAGCAAGAGGGGGAAAAAAATCTCTCAATCCACTTTTTGAAATTTAAAAATCCAATTTTTTCTTATCAAATTTCCTAACGAAAAGCCAAAATAGATTTTGTAAATAAGTAGGAAGGAATTTATCTGGCGGGAGGTATGTGGTTTGAATTTCATTCGTTCACTTACTTCATTCCGTGTGAAAATGCAAATGTCAATAAAGGCAATCAATTAAGGGGCAGAACCTCTTCCAAACCGAGAACAAACACGCATGCACACACTTTATTGCAACTCAAAACACCGGACTCACTAAACTCACTAACTTTTTACTTACTCCTACCTCGCGCTCGATAAACGGTGGCCTTTAAAATCGGACATTTTATTACACAATCTGAAAAAGCCAAATCCTTTTAAGTACCTTTCACAATGGCTCAGAATAGACCGCATTTTTCATAAACTACAAATAAAGGGACAATTTGCAGTAAAATTTTATTATTCATAAAAATTGCTTTCAAACACATCAGTTTGCGCTTATTAATCACGGTTTGTTGCCTTATTAGCAACATGTATTCGCCACAAGTCGCTGATTAAAGGTCAGGAGCAAAGATTCCCTCTAATTAGCAGCCAGATAAATTACACAACGTATCATTCTTACGACTATAGCTCCTGTCCAGTGATATTCTCGACAGAACATGGTACTGCGTTGTTAAAAGTATTAATCGTGCTGACATAACATTAGAATATTTCTCTATTTGCATTACTAAGTTTTGAATTTTGATTTGTAAATTTAAATTTTACAGTAATTTGCGCTAATAGTGACATCAAACGTAATAATCGACTACAAGAAGTAATGAATAATTTGCTCAATCAACATATCGCCTCAAGACCACCTAATTAAGGTGAACGCATGTCAAACACAAATTTCTCGAGGTTTCCCCTCAACTCCATCATCCGCATCCAATATTTCAATACATTCAGCGCAAATCACTTGACGAGCTCGAAAAGACATTTTCATTTTACGAAAATCCAATTTGCCTCTTCATAAAAATCCAAACTTTTTTGGTATCTTTTGAAAATGTACCCAAAGAATGATTTATGACAAGACGAGCGACATTTTCAAGGAATTTTTTTCCTAAACCCACACCCTAAAACAAATTGCGAATCGATGTTTATCCCAAATCCAAACCACTTTCTCAATCACTGATCTTCCCACCTTCATCTCCTTTAATCCATCGGCCGCAATATATTGCCTCTTGAATTGCATCTGTCTGCTCAAATTCATCACAAGGACGCCACAGCGCTGACCATTACACATTTACACACTCAATAACTCAAAAATTCATTTCATTAACAAACACTATCACTTACCCAAATATACAAATCCATCACGTCATTAGCAAATTGTCCTTTAATTAAGACGCCGACGGCTCTTAAATTAATTCACGGACAAATTAGGCACAAAAAAAAAAACCAATCTTATTTAAATAACACCTCTCGATGTCAGTAAATACATTTTGCAACGAAACCGTCACCGAGCATCAGCCTTAAACATCAATACAAGTCGTGGCATGTTGGAAGCGAGCAGACAAGGCTGTTTTCTAAATCAAATTGCACGCACTCGAGGCGCAATACGCAAACGAAATATTTCCTATTAAACCATTTCAATTCTCTCACTTTTGCACACTCGTCACCGGCTTAACCCCTCGCCGCCACTCCCCATCACTTGGCAGATGAGCACCGAACAAATATGGGGAAACACGTTCAGCAAACCTCGAACTGTTCAAAGTGAATAAACGAGTTTGAATCTTTGCGGTCAGCGTGTCCGAGAGGCTCGTGTTGTTGCAGGCGTTCATTTGCAGATATATAGCAGCGGATATATTACTAACTAACCGCGAACCGTTGCGTTCGCGCGCGGAATCAATGGTTAAAGTGAAAGTCGGCTGCTTACCAATGCCATCGACGCTTGGTCCTAAATCTAAAAATTCCCAGCGGTCAGACAAACCATTCGCTTACATCCTTTAATAATCGGCGCACGGCCCGCGCAATGTTTTAATCAACTTACCGCATCCAAATCAAGTGCCATTTTCCATCATTCTCGTCACCATTTTACCCTACCCCAAAAAATGACCGTAACCAAAACGCCCACCAACAACCAAAAACTCACTTTCACCAGCTATGTGTTGTTATTTCATGAACTGTGCCGTGTAATTTAATGTTGTATGAATGTTTGATGTTCTGTCTAAGATCGGAAACACGGCACGTTAAGCTTCAAACATCAAATTTCCATTCCCATTTTGACATTTTGCTCAAAAAGTAGGAATCTTTAAGCAAGTCCAAAATGCAGCATGTTTGAATTTTTTAATGTATGAATAAATAAGAATGCTCGTGGCGGTAAATCATTCATACACCCATAAATTATACTCTCGATATTTTTGAAACTTTAAGTCTGCTTAACATCGTCAAACGTTAACAAGAGTTAACGTTTAAATAATGAAACAAAATTCAACATTTTCTCCCATCTTCAAAGTGATTTATTTCTAAACCAGCTTAATCGCTTTTAAACCCTCCTGACCTTAGTCTTGATAAATCAATTACGAAATACAAGTTGACTACGATTTGAATATGCAAATCTTAATTTGTGAAACCTAATTCTAAATCTCAAGAGAAAATTCGTCCATTAACTGTCAGATTAAATTCAACGCTAAAAATTGATCTTATTAGTTACCAGACCATTTTGTATTTATCTTTTACATCTCAGATGCTCTTCTACCGTGGAAGTTTGTCAACAACGCATTAACCATTATTAATTCACAAGTTTTTGGCGTTACATTTTGGATTCAAAGTATTTCTATGTGAATTTTCAATTGATGCCATCTGAAAAAACAATCCATTAGGTCTAAGCGGCTTTCTTGCAACGCATTAACCTTCCAACAACATTCCCAAAAACAACACCTTTAAGAAATTTCCTTTCATTTCTTAAAATTAAAAACCCCTAAAAACCAAACACGCAAAGCACATTACCGAAATATTTCGGTCGATGAAACAAAACCGACATTTAAATTCCCCCATCATCTATAAATAAATAAATAAATAAACAAGCAAACAAACAAACAAACAAACAAAAGAATAGAGCCAGCCGCACGAAAAAAATAGCGATAAAAAGAAATCAATCCGAACCCCGAAGAACACAATAACAATTTCAATTCACTGACCTTTCTTGGAGCTTCCCTGCAGACACCCGGTGGGTAGTAATAATCCTAAAAGTAGGAGGCAATGATGCACCAAACTGCATAGTGTGTTCCACTGAATGGCTCGCATAGTTCAGTCTTCGAAGTAGCGGCAGCAGAGGGATAACCGGCGATTCTTTTAAGTAAACACAAGATTCATCGCTTCTCACTGCACTCTTCCTCACTCAGTTCCATGAGAGGAGATTCAACTCCGCAATTTCCAATGTTGGAACAAAAAAAATACTTTTTGTTTTTTTTTTTCTATTTAAAAAAAAAAACAAAAAAAAAAGTATAAAATAAAAATCGATAGTTATACAGCTAGGCTGACTGTGACGTGTCTATTGGAAAACACCTTATCCACAGCTGAGGAAACGGGAGCGCTCGCCAGCTCAGTCGGCCGCCAGGCGCAAAATGTTGAAGCCCACGCCACACGCTGGAGCAATTGCTGCGCACTCTCGAACCAGTTTGCTTCCCTGCAAGTCTCGAACCGGGAGATGTTCACGTGATGCGGTGCAATGAAGACGGATGAAGCCAAAATTTTAACTCGTCAATTCATCTGGAAATGAAAAAGATTTCTATACTTCCGCTGTTTTTGTGTTGATAGAAAATTTTTTCAAGTGTTTCTAATTTTTTTTTAAACTCAAAATTATTTTTTTTTTTTAAATAGGGAAAAATTAAAAAAGTATAAAATGTGGCGGAAATTGACAGAAAACTGGTCGAATGTGATTTGTAGATCGTGTGGCGATTGTGTCAAACGGGTTTCGCGCGGGAACAAATTTTCCATTTTATCGCTCATTACGTGCTCCATATGCGCAGTGCACATCCTGATAACCGAATGTACGAGTTATGCATTTATTAATTTGCATAAAAATGAGCAGATCAACTTCAACTTTCCCCTTTGATGAATGTCTGTTTTCAACTTAGCAAACCAAATCAATTGCAGATGATAATCTCGGCGATTGGCATCAAAAATAAATTTTAAATTTAACATACAAATAAATCTCACCCTGATCAAACAGAAAACACATTAGATGTAATATAAGGCATGTGGAATCAGTTTCTAAGCGGTTACTTTTAGTTTGACAACAGCGAAGAAAATTACTTTCTCCATTTCCCACCGAGTGACAATTTGGAGCGGGTTTTTATGGCACTTCCGGTTGAAACAGGAATCTAGAAATTTAAAGGTGCCAAACTTCATAATTAAATGTCAACACAATTTTAAATTACCGGAACTTGCATCTAAATAAACCTCACAAAGAAGTAATGCTAAGTGACGTCACTGTTTGTGTAAAAATAGCCTAAAAATTTCTTTCGTTTTTCAATTTTCCGTTGCCCGAAGCACAAGAAAAACTCCCCAACACTTTACACCGCACTCTACGTCATCTTTGATCAGTTTTCAAATTGTAAATCTAACATTAAACTGACAAATCGTTTCTCCGACTCGTCAACCGAATCGGTGTAAGACGGAATGGGAGACAATTCATTCTAAGGTGGTGATTTCGGAGCAATGCAATGATACTCTGTTCTTGTTCCTACTTTCCCATCTCGGAACGTGGGTGGCGAATGGGAGAAGGAAAAGGAATGGAAAGTGACAAGAGCCTCGCTTTCGGCTCTCGCCACTTCTCACATGGCAAATTTGCCATTTGCTGACGACATTCACTGTAGATCATGAGCTCAAGCTAAGCGAGAAAAGTGTGAAAAGTTTTATATCAAACAGATGGCTAAAGGGAGATTGAGTGTCTATGCAGCATGCATGAATTGTGGGCTTGTTTTGTGACGTCACGATTCAAGCTGAAAGTCCCGCCTCAAAAATACATTCCTCTAAAGACCATTATTATTAATAGCTCATCGTGCATTAAAATGAGTCAGTGAATGTACGGTAGATATTTCATAGATTATCAATAATTTTCTAATTTTCTGAAAATTAGAGATTCTTTAAATTTAAAACTACATAATGATTAGAAAAGAAATTGACAGTTTCAATATTGTGTTACATGAAAATTATTGTAGATTTTTGAAAGAAATAAGAAATCGTTGCTAGTATTCACCAAAGAAGCAACGATTTCTCATTTCTTTCAAAATGAAATCACCAAAACAATCCAAAGTCTCCACTTCAAACAACAATATCTATAATAGTCTTGATGTAATACAATGTTGAAACTATCAAATTCTTTAGCAATTATGTATTTTTAGCAATTTCTGACTGCAGATTAAGTACTTAAAATAATCAATTAAAACCATCCTGTCCAACTAACCCTAATTCGTTTCATTTTTATGGTCAGAACCGTCAGCTGGCTCAAAGTCGTGCAAACGTGTTTATTTTTACTCAAAGTAAACACGTCTTGCAGGCAGCTTAATTAAATAACATTTAATTTTTAATAAGCACCAATGAGGTAAGCAGCTTTAACAGAGACAAGGCAAATGTGGAGTTGAAATTTCCTTTACGGTCCTCAACTCCACAATTATACATAAACTATTAAAACGTGAGCATTTGAGCAAATAAGATGCACTTTATGTAATAATGTCCCGTGCGTTTACCCCAAATGTCCAGCAATTCTCAGGAGGAATATGCAAGCAGCCAACAGTGCAAACTGTGTGTAGTTCATGAGGGTCGGATACTCCCAAGGGGTAATGTGGTGATAACTACCATGCACTCTACAATACAAAATGTAACCAAGAGGCAAAGAACTGATAGCCTCTGTCTTTCTTCTTATAAATCTTTTACTCGCTTCATGTATTAATTTTAATTCCTCTCAACTAACAACACATCACGCCGCAAATGGATTACCTAGATGACAAAAGCTAGTTATATGCCCGGATGAGCGCATGCCAAATTCATCTGACCATTGTGTAAGCATTTTTAATTCATTTGACTGCCAATACCACCGCTGAATTTGGCATTTGCAACAGAGAGGAACTTCATGAACATATTTTAATTTGTTTTTACTTTTATAAATTGTTAACTTGACCGATGAGTTCAGAAGGTCTTAGTTCATTGAGTACAGTTCAAATGGCAAGACTTAAATTCAGTTCAAGCTTTACAGTTGGGTTTGAAAGACATCTCTAAATTCAATTTCCTCGAAAAAATTATTACAGTTGAAACCCGCTGCAGCATCATCATTCAGATTGGCTGAAAAATGATGCTACATCGGAGTTCATGTTACAAGCGATCAAGTTTTAAGTTACCACTTTATGTCAAGGAAAAAAAAGATTATGCTAAAATGGGGTTTATCCTACGTTAGAGTATGTTATATCAAGGTTCGACTGTAATTAAAAATAAAGGTTCTACAGGTTTCATGTCGGAAATACTGCTTTTTTCTTTAACAGTTAAAAAGTTACAAATTGAATGACCTTGAAGATGAGCTTCATGGTCAAACAGGACATCATTATTTGCTTGATCACCCTTAACTTTCTGTACAATGCCATCGTCACATCAATCATATCTTCAATAGTTTTTGAAACTTTTAATAAAAAATTACTTCTGAAATGCCTTGTAAATGCATATAAATAGAGCCCAGATAAATTCATAAATGCATTTTAAAAAGTATTACCGGTATAAGGTATGAAACGACCATTTTGGCTAACCTAAATTGCCATTTTCCACAAAAAAGTGCATAAAAGTTACAAAATGTTATAATTTCCGTTTCAGTAAATTTAATTAAGGAATTAGAAAAGCAAATGGCCACAGTTCCATCAAGAGGAAAGCCAATAGCTAAAAAGTTCTTTAATGTTTTTGAACAAAAAGGGTTTTCATTTAATTGCAGATGCTCTCAATGGCAATATAACTGACGAATCGTTAGCCGAAATTTATTCTACTACCGAAATTACTCATTCTAAATATGCTCCACTTACAAGTTGTGATGTTGAGCAATAAGTTTCTAAATTAAATGTATTTTAACTGACAAACGACATTCTCTGACTGTGAAACACTTAGAACTGGCTTTAATTTGCTATTGCAATAATATTCTTGATTCGAGAATATTGTATTTTGATTAAAGCCATTGCAAAAGTAGGTCTACAATAAAATAAGACCTTTTTGGTTCAGCTATTGAAAAACAACAAAGCCCTGCTAAAGATGCTAGTTCACTGTTTAATTCCCACAAAAAAGTGAAAAAAGGATAATTATTCTCACTTTCAATGTATTTCCCATTCCTCTTTTCCACCACCATCTTCTAAGTAAAACTTAACATCAATCAATTACTAATGAGAAATTTTCATCTTTGTAAAATAAACACAATTACCGCAATTGAATGTAATTAGTGAGGCGAATTGAAAAGACATTTCAAGCTGAAAAGCAAAGAAAAGAATGAGCGGAAAAGTTCGAGGCAAACGTACAACTACCTATTGATTTTCCCCTCAATGTGGAAGACACCAGATGGAGGATGTACAACTGTTATTTCAAAAATCATCAATTGGATCAAAAAATTGGAAGCTTTTGTACGAACCAAAGCGATGATGATAATGTCGATTGGATCTTTTTATCTTCGCCTGTCTCCCGACTAAATTGCTCAAATCATCAACGGCCAAATCTACGGCTCTTAATAAGATTAATACCGTAGCAACATTGCCATCAAAATAGGCAATCAAAAGAACTAGATAAGCCTATTAGTCCTAAGACTCATTAAGTGAAAGAAAATATAAAAGAAGAGGGGGGAATGGTAGAATTGACCAACCAAGTACCTTTTGTCCACAGCAGACTGTGTTAATGGTCAGTGGAATAGGACAAAGACCTTTTGGCTTTGCAAAAGAGAATAACTCTTATGCTCTTTTAATGAGAATTTTAATTACTGAAAATTACACAAAGGGAGAATAGATGCCATTTTTAAAGTGTGGAATCAATATCTGATTCTAACAAGGTCTTTGCATTAAATAAAAATAACAATCATGCTCTACCTTGTTGTTGCAAAAAGTGGGTTTTGAATAAGTAATAATGTAAATTAGAAAGATGCTGTATAAATACTTACCGAGAAAAAAATATCTTAAAAGCTTTAATCTGGACTCAGGAGACAATGCATTATAAGTGGAGCATGAAGCGTTAGCTTTTATGTTTGATATTTTTTCCCCTTTTCCTTTAAGTATTTATTATTGTAATTTGTAATTCTCTACATGCATCTTAAAGTTAAGAGAGAATAAGTTATAGAAGTTGACCAGGGAGTTTGTAGTTAAATATAAAGTTGCCCATCCACTGACACATGAGACCTTTTATTTATTAAATTGTTACTTAGTGTGATACTTCAAGAACTATATTAATGTTGAAGAAATGTGATCTTAACGTATCAAATTTGGAGCTTTGGTAGTCTGGCATTCTGTTGTCAGCCAAAAGCTAAATACTTTGTAAAAAAAAAACTAAATCTGACATTTGTTGAACAATACAGTCAGTGAGCAGCATGAAACTTGCTTTAAAAAGTTTTAAGCTAGATACTTAGTAATCGAAAGTTTAAATTTAAAATATTCTAAATTTTTTGAATCACTAATATTTACTTATTACTTAAACTGAGAATAAATGCTCAATCCTGTTCATCAAATAAGAGGTGCTAGCACTAGACTTTCTCAGAAATTAGAATCAATCTGAGATTGGCAAAAATCCACGAGAAATTTGGTGAAAGAAATTAAGAAATAATAGAAATCTTGCGAACCAAACGTTTCAAGACGTAAACAAATAAAACGTGCAACTTTAAACTCAAATATCTCAATGATGCAAACGACAAAACAAAAATATTTACTGTACATACGGTATTACGGTATTTCGATTCGTCGTAAATTTTAATTTTTTTTAATTTTTAAATTTGAATCACTGCGATATTTCAGTTTGAAGTTATACCGTTGTTTATGTCATAATATGTTTGGTTTCGCAAGATCCCTAAAATCATGTTGACAACGCTGAGCAATTATTAAGAAAAGCAAGTTTTTCCCTCCCAATCAATATTCCGACAGCAGTTCTTTATACGATTTCCTCACAGACTGACCCTGATACTTATTGACGTTTT
>JAQFZP010000920.1:0-25068 GCA_034695745.1 Geophilus truncorum | reverse complement strand
TAACGAAAAAAATTTATATTGTTGTAAGTAGTGATGACCCTACATTCGTTAATCATCAAAAAGTATCCCAAATATTATTTAAATTTAAGCAAACAACAATCGCACAAGTTTATGTGATCGCGATTATCGATTACACAGTCCTGGGCCCCATTCTCGTGATCCGTCAATTCCCGTCATCCGTCGTAACATATGTATTAAAACAGCACCGTCTAGATACTTGAATTTAATAGCGATTTCTTGCTGCATGTAAATTAGTTCGTCACAGATGGAAAAACAATGACATTTCATTCCGAAATTTACTTTCTCAACTATTTCGAAATATTTTTTTTCTACCTTCAAGGTGTCTTCGCTATTATTACATAATGGTAAGTCAGATATGTTCATGAATGGCATCCTAGAATGTGTAATAATATAAACACTGTACTATGATGTGAATTGGCATGTCTGTACTTGCAACTTAAAGCACTCTTCAGTGCTTGGTTCACACAATTTCGATGACACAGACTAACTTCTTCTCTGGTGTAACACGGTGCATCTGTACGATTTAGTAATTTGAACTGAAATATTCAAAATGTCATTAAAAAGTATAAAATAAATTATTTTTATGACAAACTCTTTTAGCTGATAATCCATAGTTAACCGAATCTGAGAGTTCTTGGGGCAGCTCTGACATCTTATACACAACGTATTCTTCCTTGTTGTGCATGGAATACTACAAATACCAAATTTTATAGGCACGTAATAAAATTACAAAAAAATCTAATTTTACAAAAGAAAAATATTCCTGACTGCAATTTCCGGAGTAGCGATGAAAAAAAAATACAATGTTGAATTTATCTTGAAATAAAACTGATTTATCTGTATATCATAAATAGATAAGTATATTGCAGAATGCATAAAAAGAAGTAAATTCTTACTTAAATTATAAGTAAAGCATTTGCCATATATTGTATTAATTTTATTGGAAATATTCAGATGTTCTGGCTTTTCGTTTACTAATATTTTGGATTCCTGAAATTAAAATTAAATTATAATATTGCTTCTCAAACCGTTTATTTAGTCTTACCGTATATGAAAGAACTTGTTGTAAAACACCATCTAAGGTCATCTTATCCCAAAGATCAGAAATAGTGAAATTTTCATCTACCAACTTATAATAAGGAACGCAGTTTTTCATTTTCTCCACCAAGGGATAGTAATTATCTCTATAAGGACATACTGTAATAGCGGGGAATTGAACGTATTCATTTCGATCAATGGTAATTTTTGATTTTATGGGCTCGTATAAATAAACGTTGATTCTGTCGTAAATTTGGTATGTACATGCCAAACTACAACAACTAATGACCAAAAACCGGATGCAGTTGTATAAATGAAACTTTTCTTCGTGTTTAATCTATTAGAAACTTCTGCTAAATTGTTGGTGAAAATCTTAACATGCAGTTTCTTCTTTTGAGGTTTTCCGATTTTGTAAACTCGTGTTTCTTTGAAAACAAATTGGAAAATACAGTTAAATTACATTAAATGACCTTTTATCTGTAATTTGATTTTTTTGGTGTAAATAATCAGTAAAATAATCAGTGTAGAATAATCCCACTGCTTAAAATTTAGCACTTAAATTGGCATATGATGCAGTAGGTGTTCAAAAAAACTGAAAGTGTTTTAAGAAAAGGTGTATATCAAAAGACGTTATTTTCATGCGTTTTATTATTATTGTATTAGTACCTTAGTAGAAAAATAGAGGTTTACAACCACATAGAAACTCGTATTAACCCTTCGTTTACCGGATTTTGGAACTTACACAAGGTATCGACAATGGTGACAATTGTCTTATCTCACACTTTTGAAAGATGTTAATAGAAGTGCTGTTGCTATGGAGATTTGAATTTCCGCAGTCAGCATCAACCAAATCACTACCTGGGTCCACGTAAAACATTCAGAGTGCAGACAAACAGCACTTTGACTAAAGACTTTTCCCAGTGAAAACAACCAAATTATTTTGCTGGGATTTTAAGGGGCAGAATTTTTTTATTTCATAACTTTTTAAATTGCTTTAACTACCTGGTTATTTCTGTAAGGGTATGCAGCTAAGAGTACACAAAAAGTTTTAATAACCTGTTTTTAAATTTAAAAATCAATTTTGTATTAAATAAATAAATTTAAAAAATTTAAAATATTGTATTGAAATTCAAATTAATTCGAATCTTTAGGTAGAATTCGAATTTTTTTATGTATTTGAATTTGAATTCATAAATATTTGATATTGGAATTCGAATTGGTATTCAAATTATTAAACAATCACATATTGGAATCGGAATTAAAATTCCAAATTGATCGAATTGCCATCCTTGCGTAACAAGTCAAACCTATTTGTTAGTGTGATCAAATTTGAACTATAACGATGTCAACTCTTATCAACTATATCAATGTTATAACAGAACTCAAGAATATACCGTACAGTTAACTTATACATCAAAAAGATTTAATCTAAACAGCTTTATTCACCATAAAGCTGTTTGGGTTACATCTTTTTGTGCTAAGGTTTCAGAGTACAAGTTTACACCAAATGAGAAACAAATAGATACCTATAAAAGGTGTTTTTGAATTTTTTAGTTGTGCACTCACTTTGTTTGTCACTAGTGTTTCTAGAAAACTTTTTCTTCATGTCTATAAATCTTAACTGCAAAATCTCTAGTGAATTTGTTACAACAAATTCTTTATTAATTTTATAAATTATTGTTTTTTCCACTGAAGAAATCGACAACTGGCATTATGATTGGTGGTTTCAAGAAATGGTTTTTCTGTTGGTTGAAATTAGATTTGATGCAATAAGCGATTTTGTTGAAGAAAGCTATGAATAAATTTAAAATTTATGCTTTAATCAAGTATGAAATATGACAACATATTATTTTCTACATTAACTATTGATTTTTTTAATCTTGTTTTTAAAATTGTACATTTCACTCATGGCAAGTTTTAACTTATTGAATAAAAATGTAACATAAAACGAATTTAGCCCTGTGGGGTGAATGCGAGGGGGGGGGGTGTGGTTCAATTTTTGTATGCTTATCGTAGTTTCAAGAAGTTACAGATTGTTTTGGTTTTAGAGCATTTGATTCACGCATTATTTGCTAAAATAAAAAAGAAATTCCCCAAAATCTTAATTTTTGTTGAAATTATGATTATGATATGTAATCATGTTGGAATTAATTGTGTATTAATTGCGAGATTAATTACTCTTTTAAATTTCAATAATTAATTAGTGTGAAAATACTTTTTATTTTACTTTCAAGAATGTACATCATGAAATATAAGTTAAGTGCTCTTGTTGTTAAATTTTTTATCATGCAAATTACAATTTTTTATATATTTTAACTTTAAAGAGTCATTTTACAATACGGTAACAATAAACGTGACATTTATGAGCAAAAATTAAATTAAGTTGCTTCACTGCATTGCTGGGATTTGTAAAGATTTCAGTGTTTTATTATTTTTTGGTTGCATTTAACTTATGCAAAAATGTAATAAGATTGTGAAGTAAGTCAACAACACCAGGAATGCTAAGCCCAAGAAACAAACCCAAATTGCCACCAACTTCGCACAGAAGTGTTACAATAGTGTACGAATAATATTCTTCGAGCGTCTCAACGCTGTTATCGATATATGTATATAACAATAAAGCCATGTCTGGGGAAACGGATCTAGTAGATTCTTCTTGTTCTACGTAAACTAGTTCGTCGCAGATGGCAAAACACTGACATTTCATTCCGAAGTTTACTTTCTCAACTATTTCGTAATATTTTCTTTCTACATTCAACATATCTTTGCTATTATTACATACCGGTAAGTCAGATATGTTCATGAATGGCAACTTAGAATATGTAATAATATAAACACTGTAATATGATGTGAATTGGCATGTCTGTACTTGCAAGTTAAAGCACTTCTCAGTGCTTGGTTCACACAATTTCGTTGGCACAGACTAACTTCTTGTCTTGTGTAACACGGTGCATCTGTACGGTTTAGTACTTTGAACTGAAATATTCAAATGAATTCAAATATTCAAAATTCCAATATTTTGAATATTTGAATTCATTTGAATATTTCAATATAATTCAAAATTATATTCAAATTTTAATATTCAAATATTAAAAAGTATAAAATAAATTATTTCTGCGACAAACTCTTTTAGCTAACAATCCCTGGATAACCGAATCTACAAGACTGTGGAACTGCTCTGATATCTTATACTCCACGTATTCTTCAATGTTGTGCATGGAATACTACAAATTACAAGTTTTATAATCACATAATAAAATTACAAAAAAATTATTTTACAAAAGAAAAATATTGCTGATTGCAATATCCGGAGTAGTGATTAAAGAAAAACGCAATGCTGAACTTATCTTGAAATAAAACTGATTTATCTGTGAATACATCAGAAATAGCTAAGTATATTGCAGAATGCATAAAAAGTAGTAAATTCTTACTTAAATTATAAGTAAAGCATTTGCCATATTGTGTATTGATTTTCTTGAAAATATTCAGATGTTCTGGCTCACCTCTTACTATCAAATTAGATTTCTGAAATTAAAATTAAATTATAATATTGCTTATCAAACAGTTCATTTAGTCTTACCGGTGATGAAAGCACTTGTTGTAAAACACCATCTATGGTCATCTTATCCCAAAGATCAGTAACAGTGAAATTTTCATCTACCAACTCATAAACAGAAAACTCGCAGTCTGTTTGTTCGGTTCTTTCGTTTATCTTTGTCTCCAAGAGATAGTAATTATTAAAAGGAGGACAGACTGTAATAGCAGGGAATTGAACGTATTCATTTCGAACAATGGAAATTTTTGAGTTTATGGGCTCGTATAAATAAACATAGATTCTGTCGTAAATTTGGTATGTGCATGCCAAACTACAACAACCAATGATCAAAAACCAGATGCAGTTGTAAACGAAACCTTTCTTCAAGTTAGAAATTTCTGCTAAATTGCGGGTTGAACTCTTAACATGTCGTTTCTTCTTTTCAGGTCTCTTGATTTTATAAACTCGAGTTTCTTTGAAAATAAATTAAAATTAATACATGATTAACAAAAAAAAATTCACCTCTTATCTTTAATTTGATTCTAATTCTAAGTTCTTAAAGCTTGTGCTTCTCTAGACTCTTGATTTTACGGTAACCTGGTGGGGCATTTACCGATGAATTGCAACGTACAAATTAGTTGTAGAATCGTTGGGTAATTCAAATTGTCATATTACAGGCTAGTGAGGATTTTCGTAAAGTGAAAATTATGTTTAAGAAATTGGTGCTTTGGGACAGAGCTTGAATGTACTACTGATAGTGAACTCTTTTCAGATGCCATTAGCACAGAAGCTTGATGGTTAGTCAGTGAAGACAAAGGCGAAAGAAGGGGTGTACCAGTAATGAATTTTAAGAGCGACTCAAAACCACTAGTTACGAAAAATATTGTGGTTTCAGTGTTGGAAACCGTGTTAACCTTTAGTTTTATCTTATTCTCAGTGAGACTTCAATAAAACCAGGATTGAAGCCCTAAATGAAGGGCTAAAGTTGTCTTAACACTGAAATCAGGTCACAAGTGAAAGAGATTACAGGGGATGTTTAATCAAAAGTCACTTTTGATGCTAGAAGTGTCTTTTTTAAAAAGTAGAAGTTAAAGTGACTTAACTGAACTTTTCATTTTGTTTCCAAGAATATAAATTAGGAAATGTTGCTGACCTTGTTAGTAACTAAATAATGACTTCTGCTTACGTTATTAGACATCATTACTGATAATTAATAATAACGACCTTACATTACAATTACTTTATTCATTTTTGTAATTAGTTACGTTATCGTTATTGGTAATCTACGTAACTAGTAATTGTAACTGTCCCAACCCACGTTCTGTTAAAAATTTCATTAAATAATTTCAGGAATACAACTTAATACAAAATTAGAAACAAATAGAGATAAAAGGTTTTTTTATATTTTTGTATTGTTCACTCACGTTGTTTGCTAATAATCCTTCCAGAAAACGAGCTCTTCATGTCTATAAATCTTAGCTGCAAAAGCTCAAGTGAATTTGTTACAACTTTGTTGCAACAAATTCTTTATTAATTTTCTAAATTATTGTTTTTTCCACTGAAGAAATCGAAAACTGGCATTATGATTGATGGTTTCAAGAAATGGTTTTTCTGTTGGTTGAAATTAGATTTGACGCAATAAGCGATTTTCTTGAAGAAAGTAATGAATAAATTTAAAATTTATGCTTTAATCAAGTGTGAAATATTATAACATGTTATTTTCTACATTATCTATTAATTTTTTTTTTTGAAGTTGCACATCTCTGTCTTGGAAAGACTCATTGAATAAAAATGTACTATAAAACGAATTCAGCCCTGTGGAGTGAATGCGGCCCGGAAAAAAAATTAATTTTTCAATGTTTCTCGCAATTGTCGATGAGAATTTCAAAATCGATTAAACCTTACTATATTATATAAAATAATGACACAAATACTCGCACAAATAGCGATTAAAAAATAACGCTATTTTTAAAAATTGAATAGCATTGTTATAAAATCGCTATCTTGGGCTACCTTTTAGCTTTTAAAAATAGGAATGTCGATAGTAGCGTAGCTATTAGCGATAGCGATCGCTATTGATAGCGCAATGTAAATAGTGATAGCGATTATAACACTGCAGACTGCAAAATGTTTTATTGAAAGTTATAAATTAATTTGCATTTTAAATTTTAGTAATTAAAAATTAGCAATTAGTTAAATCTTTTAAATATCAATAATTAATCAATAATTAAAATGCTTTTATTTTACTTTCAAGAATATACATCATGAAATATAAGTGCTCTTGTTGTTAAATACTTTTTCATGCAAATTACAATTTTTCATATATTTTCTCTTTAAAGAGATATTTCACAATAACAACAAAGATAACATTTTACTTATTTATAAGCAATAATTAAATTAAACTTATTAACTGCTGAGATTGTAAAATGTAAGAGGTGAGTTAACATACACTTGTGTTAACATTCGCGCTTAACTTAACTTTAGATGAAATTAAGGTGGATTGTGGCATACTTCAAGTCCAACTTTTCTAAATTCAACATAGTTTTGAATTAGCAGCTAACTTTAACTTAACTTATGCTGCAGCAAAGGGTGAACACAATTTATAAAGTTAAGTTACATTAAGTTCAGTTCAGTTAAGTTAAGTTAATGACAAGTGTGAACCCAGCTTAAGGTCTCAGTGCCCATTCTTTTTTGGTTGCATTTAACTTGTGCAAAAAAGTAATGAGATTGTTAAGTAACTCAACAACACCAGGAATGCTAAGCCCAAGAAACAACCCCAAATTGCCCCCAACTTCGCACAAAAGTGTTACAATAGTGTACGAATAATATTCTTCAATCGTCTCAATGCTGTTATCGCTAAATGTATATGCCAAAAGAGCAACATCGTCCGTGGGAAAGTATCCACTAGGGATTTGTTGTTGTATGTAAACTAGTTCGTCACAAACAGAAAAACACCGACATTTTATTCCGAAGTGTATTTGCGCAACTACTTTCAAATATTTTTCATATACTTTCCTCATTTCTTTAGTACTATTACATAACGGTAAGACAGATATAGTCATGAATGGCAACCTAGAATGTGTAATAATATAAACAATGTAATATAATGTGAATTTGCGTGTGTATACTTGCAACTGAAAGCACTTATCAATGCTTGGTTCACACAATTTCGTTGGCACAGATTAACTTCTTGTCTGGTGTAACACGGTGCATCTGTACGATTTAGTACTTTGAACTGAAATATTCAAATGTGTTATTAAAAAGTATAAAATAAATTATTTTTTCGACAAACTCTTTTAGTTGTCAATCCATAATGAACCGAATCATAGAGTGGTTCCTCCATATAATACATCTTATACTCTATGTATTCTTCGTTGTTGTGTATGGCATACTACAAATATAAAGTTTTATAGTCATGTAAAAAGTACAGTAAAAAATAAACCTAATGTTACTAAAGTAAACGTTCTTTGATGGCAAAATCCGGTGTAGCGATTAAACACAAACAGAAGGGTGGATTTATCGTGAAATAAAACTGATTTATCTGTAGAATAGATCAGAAATAAGTATAGTCTATGGCAGAATGCAAAAAAAAAAAAAGTACTGTAAATTCTTACTTAAATTATAAGTAAAGCATTTGCCATAGTATGTATTGATTTTATTGGAAATATTGAGAAGTTTTACATTTTCCGATGTTATTGAGCTGAAAGTTACCTGAAAGTAACATTTATTTATGATATTGCTTTTCAACCCGTTTATTTAGTCTTACCAAATGTAAAAGAGCATTATTTAAAACAAAATCTAAGGTCATCTTATCCCAAAGATCAGAAATAGTGAAATTTTCATTGACAAAGATAAAAAAGTCACAGTCTGTTTGTTTTATTTTTTCGTTTTCCATTTTCTTCAATGGATAGTATTTACCCCAAGGAGGACTGAGTGTGATAGCGGGGAATTGAACGTAATCATTTCGAACAACAGTAATTTGAGAGTTTATGGGCTCGTATAAATAAACATAGATTCTGTCGTAAATTTGGTATGTGCATACCAAACTACAACAACCAATGACCAAAAACCAGATGCAGTTGTAAACTAAACGTTTCTTCGAGTTTAATTTATAAGAAATTTCTGCCAAACTGTGGGTTGAACTCTGCAGTTTCTTCGTTCGAGGTCTTTTGATTTTGTAAATTCGAGTTTCTATGAAAATAAATTAAAATGAATGCATGATAAGAAAAAAAAAATCACCTTTTATCTTTAACTGTCGCTTCGCACCATGAATTAAATTCCCTTAACCATACCATCTGTTGTCATATATGACCCCTAAACTGAGCATGCGCGTTTCGGATTTTTTTAAACCTAAGCATTTTCCCCCAAGTAACATTTATAACAATTTGCATTGGTAGTTATAAAACACCATATGCGAATTTTTCTTAGTGGAAATCTAACAACATGAAATAGCAGCAAACATTGCAGGCAATTAATTCAGGCAGGGGCAGCAAGTACAGTTTTTGACTGATTTTAACAAATTTTAGACAGTAAATTTTTAACTTTAATCTGTTTTTATTTGATAATCACAACATAATATCAGCAAAAAAAAATATAAGCATATTCCGTGATGCTTAATTTGAAAAGACATAAAATCTTTGATTAAAAAATCATTTCTATATGAAATGAAATGTTCGTGTACACATCAATTTGACCCCACATAGTATTGCAAAGATTAATCTGATTGTTGATTCTATTATTTCAATAATAAATCTTAAAGCTTGTGCTTCGCTAAACTCTTGATTTTACGGCAACCTGGTGGGGCATTTACCCGGTGAATTGGCTGTTTAGGCAACTCACTAGTTAGTTGGAGAATCGTTGGGTAATTCGAATTGTCAGATTATAGGCTAGTGAGGATTGTCGATAAGTGAAAATTATGCTTACAAAAGTGTTGCTTTGGGAACAGAGCTTGAATGCATCACTAATAGTGAATATTTTTAGACGCTATTAGCACGGGAGCATAATAGTCAATTAGCATACTATCATGACAAAGGCGAAAAAGGGGAGAATGGAGAAAAATAATTAAAATTTCGTCAGGCATTTTTGTGCTATGTATGTATCACAGTACAACTTCATACCAAATGAGAAACAAATAGATATAAAAGGTGTTTTTGAATTTTTTAGTTGTGCACTTACGTTGTTTGTCATTAGTGTTTCTAGAAAACTTTTTTTTCATGTCTATAAATCTTAGCTGCAAAAGCTCAAGTGAATTTGTTATTACAACAAATTCTTTATTAATTTTATAAATGATTGTTTTTTCCACTCAAGAAATCGACAACTGGCATTATGATTGATGGTTTCAAGAAATGGTTTTTCTGTTGGTTGAAATTAGATTTGACCCAACAAGCGATTTTGTCGAAGAAAGCTATGAATAAATTTAAAATTTATGCTTTAATCAAGTATGAAATATGACAACATGTTATTTTCTACATTAACTATTGATTTTTTAAATCTTGTTTTTGAAGTTGTACATTTCACTCATGGCAAGTTTTAAATTGTTGAATAAAAATTTACCATAAAACGAATTCAGTTCTGTGGGGTGAATGCGGCGGGGAAAAAAATTAATTTTTGAATGCTTCTCTGCAGTTTCAAAGATTGTTTTGGTTTTTTTTTTTTTAGTATTTGATTTACGCATTAGTTGACTATAAATTAAAAAAAAAATTCCCCATAATCTTAATTTTTGTTGAAGTTATGATTTTGATATATGTACAGTGACTGACAACACAAATAACTCAAAACTGGTCAAATCAAGACAAGTGTCAATTTTTTTTAAGAAACTACAACATTTTAGCTACACAATTTCTGGAGTAGCGTTGAAACAAAAATATAATGTGGAATTTATCTAGAAATAAAACTGATACCGGTACATCAGAAATAGGCAAGTACCAAATGCAAAAAAAGAAATAAATTCTTACTTAAATTATAAGTGGAAACAAAATATACTTTTTATTTTACTTTTAAGAATGTACATCATGAAATATAAGTTAAGTGCTCTTATTGTTAAATTCCTTATCGTGCAAATTACAATTTTTTATATATTTTGTGTTTAAGAAGTCATTTCACAATAGCAATAAAGATGACATTTTACTTATTCATGAGGGATTTGTAAAGGTTTAAGGTGTCAGTGATTTAATCTCATTTGGTTGCATTTAACTTATGCAAAAAAGTAATGAGATTGTGAAGTAAGTCAACAAGACCAGGAATGCTAAGCCCAAGAAACAAACCCAAATTGCCCCCAACTTCGCACAGAAGTGTTACAATAGTGTACGAATAATATTCTTCGATCGTCTCAACGCTATTATCGATAAATGCATATAACAAAACAGCCATGTCTGGGAGAACGGATCTATTAATTTGTTCTTGTTGTACGTAAAATAGTTCGTCACAAATGGAAAAACACCGACATTTCATTCCGAAGTTTAATTTATAAACTATTTCGAAATATTTGTTTACTACCTTCCACATGTCTTTGCTATTATAACATAACGGTAAGTCAGATATGTTCATGAATGGTAACCTATAATGTGTAATAATATAAACACTGTAATATGATGTAAATTGGCGTGTCTGTACTTGCAAGTTAAAGCACTTATCAGTGCTTGGTTCACACAATTTCGATGACACAGACTAACTTCTTGTCTGGTAAAACACGGTGCGTCTGTACGATTTAGTACTTTAAACTAAAATATTCAAATGTGTTATTAAAAAATATAAAGTAAATTATTTCAATAACAAACTCTTTTAGCTGACAATCCTTGGTTAATCGAATTGGTTAGTTGTAGGACCAGCTCTGATATCTTATACTCAACGTATTCTTCATTGTTGTGCATGGCATACTACAAATACCAAGTTTTATAATCACATAATAAAATTTCAAAAAAATTTAATTTTACAAAAGAAAAATATTTCTGATTGCAATGTCCGGAGAAGCGATCAAACATAAACGCAATGCCGAATTTATCTTGAAATAAAACTGGTTTATCTGTACAATACATCAGAAATAGGTAAGTATATTGCAGAATGCAAAAAAGAAGTAAAAATTCTTACCTATATTATAACTAAAACATGTGCCATATATTGTATTGATTTTCTTGGAAATATTCAGATATTTTAACTCACCTTCTCCTATCAATCTGGATATCTGAAATTAAAATTATATTATAATATTGCTTCTCGTACTGTTTATTTAGTCTTACCTCAATTGACAAAACATATCGTAAAACACCATCTAAGGTCATCTTATCCCAAAGATCAGAAATTGTGAAATTTTCATCTACCAAATCATAAACAGAAAAGTCGCAGTTTGTTTGTTCTGTTCTTTCGTTTTTCATTTTCTCCAATGGATAGTAATTACCAGAAACCGGACAGACTGTAACAGCGGGGAATTGAACGTATTCATTTCGATCAATGGTAATTTTTGAGTTTATGGGCTCGTATAAATAAACATAGATTCTGTCGTAAATTTGGTATGTGCATGCCAAAGTACAACAACCAATGATCAAAAACCAGATGCCGTTGTAAACGAAACCTTTCTTCAAGTTAGATATTTCTTCAAAATTGCGGGTTAAACTCTTAACATGGCGTTTCTTCTTTTGAAGTTTCTCGATTTTGTAAACTCGAATTTCTTTGAAAACAAATCAGAACGAATAAAATAAAATAACTTTTTATCTCTAATTTGTTTCTTTTTGCAGTAATCACATTTTGACTACCGGTACCGTACCGGTAGTGCAATCTTAGCAAAAAAAAAGGTGTAATTTTAATCTTTTCATGTGTAAGGCAAATGTCGAAGTGATAAAATTTGAACCATTAATTGTGGATACAGGTTGAACCTCGATACAACAAACTCACGATCAGTGGCGTAACTGACTGGGGTGCCGTGGGGGTGCAATAGGGGGAGGGGGCGCAAGGATAAGGGTCCCCAAGCAAGTTAAGGTACTGGTAACGATGGGTTTACGTCTGGTGTGTTCGTATAGCGATTGCTATACGGCCGATATCGGTTTCTAACAAGTTGGCCGTAAATCGAAAGGTTGTTATAGCGAAACGTCGTACAAAAAGAGGTACTATATGGGTGTATTTGGTTGGTATCACAATTCATATAGATTTAATGAAATAAAGGTGTTACTTTAAATGTTTCTAGGTATAAAGTAAATGTGATAAGTCGAAACCCGTTATAACGGGGTGCGACTGCACATGTCTAGGAAAGTTGAATAATAGACCTCACATAAATGAGTTAAAAGATTGACCTCTTCTTGTTCTTCCTGACAGGTCGAACTTTATACGATGGTCGGCAATGCACGTTTACAACCGTACAACTTTTATACTTAATCGAGTCTCTTTTTAAGGTTTTAATGTTTCACATATTTTAGGTGCTGTAAATATTAGGACGTTTATACTTTTATCTTTTGTTTTACCCTTGATAAGATCTGAAAAACATATGTTAAGAGAGTCCAAAAACATGTACTGATTGAATACCATAATTATGAAAATGACCTTTAAGGTCAAAGTCAAGGTCACAATTGGGTAGCAAACTACCACAATAGTCATACCCCACACGAAAATGTCATATCTGTTACATATAAATCCCATATATGGAAAATATGTGGGTATGTAAATAATATTAATCAGATATTATATCAGAATTAAATAATCGTCGGTGTTGCCATGTTTTGCCACCATGTCACTCACCAAAGCAGCTGAATAATTAGTCTATGTGTGTTTGAGGCTAATGTACATTGTTATTGCAGTGAGACTATACTTAAACTTGCAATTTCGTGTGGCTTTATTAACCTCAACACAGGTGCGAGTGTAAGTTATTTCTGGGTTTTCCTAATTTCCCTGGTCCCAAAAAGCAGAAATTCAAATTATCTTTTTTTTCGCAGGATTTGCATTTGAAATTACCCTACCAAATTTGGTGTAATTCGCTCCACAAATAACTGAACCTATAGAAAAACAGACAGACAGACAGACAAACAAAATTTGAGACATATACAGTAGATACAGATACACGACGACACAAGTGTCGGCTAATATCTTGCAAAATGTGTTTCACAGATCAAGCAAACAATGCATTGTTGACAAATCATAGAACTGGAACTCTAAAGAAACTATGTAGTATGTTACCAAACAAGATGCCAAACTGCTAAGTTGATGTTAGAAACACTACTTTCTAAAACCTTATTAGACCTATTATAATAGCGACGCTATTAGTGGCACTACTTTTTCTAAAAGTAGTAGAATTTTGGAAAACTTAGTGCAAGATAGCAATTTGATAGCAACCCTATCCATTTTTCAGAAATATAAATTTAATAGCGATATTAGCAACACAATTTTAAAGAAATGCCAGAAAAAAATATTTTTTTAAACTTTTTTAATTCTGCTTTTATGCTGGCTTAAGTTCATGCAGAATGTTTGATGTGGTTATGTTGTTTTAGCACAAAAAAAAAACTAGACTAATAGCGAAACAGTAGCGATAACGATATTGAAAAATTTGATAAACATCTAATGTAGGTAATAGCGAATGTCATTCATTACTTTTACAACAGATTTTAATGCGATAGCAATAGCGCACTACTTTTTTTTGGTTGCGTTTACAACACTGAAGGCAACTTATACTGTATATCAAGTGGGTGAATAAAGCTGTTTGGATTACATCTCTTTATGCTAAGGTATCAGAGTACAACTTTACACCAAATAAGAAACAAATAGGGATAAAAGGATTTTTATGTATTTTTTTATTGTCAACTCACTTTGTTTGCCACTGGTCCTTATTGAAATCTTGTTCTTCATGTCTAGAGATCTTAGCTGCAAAAGATCCAGTGAACTTATCACAACAAATTTCGTAAATGATTGTTTTTTTTTTCTGATAGTAGTTTCTCGAAATAATTTCTGTGTCAGTTGAAATTAGATTTGTCACAATAAGTGATTTTGTTGAAGAAAGCCTCAGGGCAGCAAGACATGGGGGAGGCAAAACTGGACATGGAAACGGCTAAACTTTCCCGACAACATTTGGTAATCGAGGGCGGCAATATGTTGCATCGACTCACCTACTGAAATGGCTAGGAACAGGCTCGATGATAACATGTTAATGTAATACATTAACAATTGATTTTTTTATCTTGTCTTTGAACTTGTACAATCTGGGTCATAAAATTTGCCATAGTAAAAGCGACAATTTTTATGACCAGAAACCGGGATTGTACATCTCAGTCATGGCAACTAGAAAAAACTTACAACTACACCTGAGTTGAGGTTAATAAAGCTACACGAAGTTAAAGATTAGGTATTGTTCTCATTGCAACAACAATGTTTCAAGTACATTTGCCTCAGACACTTAACAGACTCATTATTTAGATGCTTTGGTGCATGGCATGGTGGGAAAAAAAGCAACACCTCAGATTTTATTTATATTTTGGGTTATATTTTCATCTTCAAAAATACACAAATAAATAAACAAATATATTGTCAATATGAATAATTTTGTTACATACTTACAAGTAATACGGTAATACCATATTTGTATTTTAAATGACATTTTACAATTTAACGTACCTACTCTACTTAAGCAAGTTTGGCAAAGGACAATTCATTTCAATATCATTTTGGTCCAGTCTCAGCCAGAGACTAAAGTCAACTGAAGCCTAGAAACTCAATGATTACGGAACTATGGATGGAATGGGAACGATATTGTTTCCTCTTCAAGTTAGATTGAGAAAATGGTTATTTTACATCAGAAAAAGAGTTATAATAGGACTAACTCACAATTTTAAAGCTGGAATGAAAATGATATCATTTTTTTGGAGATGGGATCTAGATCTACTTGACAGAATATGACGCCAGGGTAATCTGTCGCACAGCATGGGCTACCGTATTTGATAGTATTTTATAAAACAATTTTCTATACAATAAATAATTTTTTTTTATTTGGGACGCTATATTTAGCGCGTCTGGCCCTAACGCGCGTGGCACAAGCGCGGAAAAAATACCCATTAGGAATCTCACGCTTGTGCCATTTTTTTTCTGCGCGAAACAATTGCGCCCGAAATTTTTTTGCCGCTATTGTCTAGCAGCGCGAGTAGGAATAAGCGCAAGAAACCTTTTTGATGTCATTAAGGCGTAAACGGCAGGAAAAAGCGCAATTGTACGACACGAAATGGAGATTACACAATTGGTAAAAAATCAATGAAACTACTTTAAACTATTCATCAATTCAATTTAATTTAATTTTCAATTTAATTTAATTTTCAATTTAATTTAATTTTCAATTTAATTTAATTTTCAATTTAATTTAATTTTTAATTTAATTTAATTTCAATTTAATTTCAAATTTATTTAAGTAATAAATTTTTTTTCCAAATCTTCTCAAATTTTTTTCAATTTTTTTTATTTTTTATTCCTTTTTGAATAGCTCAGGCGCCTCTGTACATGCACATGTTGTGCGTGTATGACCGGATTGTCCCAATCCATCGCATGTCTTGTTTCGTGTGAATGACTAGCCGCAGCCGAGACTTTGTTGAAATTGTTAAGGGCTGCGTGATGCTCGTTTATGCGAGTGCGCAGTTCTCTCAGTGTTTGACCAATGTATGATTTTTGGCATTCAGTGCACTTTATTTCGTACACTGTGTTTTTAGTGGTGAGGGCATTCGTAGTTTTTTCATACGGTGCTGGATTTTGAAGATGAGATTTTTTTGTATTTTTGTATTGTTGTTTACGCACGTTGTTTGCTAATAATCCTTCCAGAAAACGCGCTCTTCATGTCTAGAAATTTTAGTTGCAAAAGCTTCAGTGAATTTATGAAAACAAATTTTTATAAATGATTTTTTTTTCCAATGACGAAATCAACCACTGTACTGGTATTGTGAATATTGGTTTCAAGAAATGATTTCTGTGCCTGTTGACATTAGATTTTGCTGCAATGGGCGGTTTTCGTAACGAAATGAATCGACAAATTTATGCATTAAACTGATTTACAAATGTAAATGTACTCAACTGTAAAAAAAAATATCTTGTCATTTTTTACATTATCCATTGATTTTTTTTTAAACTTGTTTTTGAACTTGTATATCTCACAAGTTAGTCATGGCAACAATTTTAACGCACTGAATAAAATTAGATACAGTACATTCAAAAACTAAAACGTTTGTCTAAAATAAAAGTTTTTTTGTTTTATTTTTCTTTACAATGGATTTATTTTATGGGCTGTTTTTAGTGTAATTGTAATTCTTTTACTATTATTTCACTACAGGTTCCTAACGCTTAACAAATCTCATGAAAATAAAAAATCAGTCAGTTTTAATATGATACATTTTTAAAGAAAAACGTTTGTGCTCTTGTTGTTAAATTTTTTTATCATGCAAATTACAATTTTTTATATATTTTGCCTTTAAGGAGTCATTACACAATAGCAATAAAGGTGACATTTTACTTATTTATAAGCAAGAATTAAATTAAGCTGCTTCACTGCATTGCTGGGATTTGTAAATGTTTAAGGTATCAGTGTTTTAATCTCTTTTGGTTGCATTTAACTTGTGCAAAAATGTAATGAGATTGTTAAGTAACTCAACAAGACCAGGAATGCTAAGCCCAAGAAACAAACCCAAATTGCCCCCAACTTCGCACAGAAGTGTTACAATAGTGTACGAATAATACTCTTCGAGCGTCTCAATGCTGTTATCGATATACGTATATACCAATAAGGAACTGTCTGGGGAAATAGATCTAGTAGAGACTTGTTGCTGCATGTAAATTAATTCGTCACAAATAGAAAAACACTGACATTTCATTCCGAAGTTTGTTTGCTCAACTATTTCCCAATATTTTGTTTCTACCTTCAAGATGTCTTTGCTATTATTACACAATGATAAGTCAGATATGTTCATGAATGGCAACCTAGAATGTGTAATAATATGAACACTGTAAAACGATGTGAATTGACATGTATGTACTTGCAAATTAAAGCACTTTTCAGTGCTTGGTTCACACAATTTCGCTGACACAGACTAACTTCTTGTCTGGTGTAACACGGTGCGTCTGTACGATTTAGTACTTTGAACTGAAATATTCAAATGTGTTATTAAAAAGTATAAAATAAATTATTTCTACCACAAACTCTTTTAGCTGACAATCCTTGGTTAATCGAATCTGTGAGATCTTCGAAGATCTCTGATATCTTATACTCCACGTATTCTTCATTGTTGTGTATGGCATACTAGAAATACTAAGTTTTATAGTTACGTAGTAAAATTACAAAAAAATCAAATTTTACAAAAGCAAAATTTTCCGGATAACAATTTCCGGCGTAGCGAACAAAATAAAATACAATGTTGAATTTATCTTGAAATAAAACTGGTTTATCTGTATAATACATCAGAAATAGATAAGTAATTAATTAATAATTATATTGCAGAATGCAAAAAAAAAAAAAAAAAAAAAAAAAAAAGAAAGAAAGAAATGAAAGGAAAAAAAAAAGTAAATTCTTACTTAAATTATAAGTAAAGCATTTGCCATATTTTGTATTGATTTTATTGGTAATATTCATATATTTTGGCTCACTCCTTACTATCACATTGGATTTCTGAAATTAAAATTAAATTATAATATTGCTTCTCAAACCATTTATTTAGTCTTACCGCACATGCAATCACATGCTGTAAAACACCATCTAAGGTCATCTTATCCCAAAGATCAGAAATAGTGAAATTTTCATCTACCAACTCATAAAAAGAAAACTCGCAGTTTGTTTGGTCGGTTTTTTCTTTTTTCATTTTCTCCAATGGATAGTATTTACCAGAAACAGGACAGACTGTAATAGCGGGGAATTGAATAGATTCATTTCGAGCAACTGTCATTCTTGTGTTTATGGGTTCGTATAAATAAACATAGATTCTGTCGTAAATTTGGTATGTACATGCCAAACTACAACAACCAATGACCAAAAACCAGATGCAGTTGTAAACTAAACCTTTCTTCAAGTTAGAAATTTCTGTTAAATTGCTGGTTAAACTCTTAACATTTTGTATCTTCTTTTCAGGTCTCTCGATTTTGTAAACTCGAATTTCTTGAAAATAAATTAAAATGAATACATAATAACAGAAAAACAAAAAAAAAAACACCTTTTATCTTTAATTTGTTGTTGATTCAAACTGGGAATACTTTTTATTTTGTTTCCGAGAATGTAAATTAGGAAATATTGGTAACTTTTATAGTAACTAAATAATGACTTTTGTTTACGTCATTATACATCATTACATTAACGACATTACATTAACGACATTACATTACCGTACTTTATTCATTTTTGTAATTAGTCTAGTTACCGTACGTTATCGTTACTGATAATCGACGTAACTAGTAATTGTAACTGTCCCAACCCACTTTATGTTAAAAATTTCATTAAATAATTTTAGGTACCGGTATACCAGAATATAACTTAATACCAAATTAGAAACAAATAGAGATAAAAGATTTTTTTTGTATTTGTGTATTGTTCACTCACGTTGTTTGCTACTAGTCCTTCCAGAAAACGCGCTCTCCATGTCTAGAAATCTTAGTTGCAAAAGCCTTAGTGAATTTATGGTAACAAATTTTTATAAATGATTGTATTTTTTCAATGACGAAATCAACTACACTACTGGTATTGTGTATAATGGTTTCAAGAAATGATTTCTCTGCCTGTTGACAATAGATTTTGTTGCAATGGGCGTTTTCTTAACGAAATGAATCGACAAATTTATGCATTAAACTGATTTACAAATGTAAATGTACTCAACTGTAAAAATACCGTATCTTGTCATTTTTTACATTATCCATTGATTTTTTTTTAAACTTGTTTTTGAACTTGTATATCTTACAAGTTAGTCATGACAACAATTTTAACGCACTGAATAAAATTAGGTACATTCAAAAACTAAAATGTTTTTCTAAAATAAAATTTTTTGTTTTATTTTATTTTTTCTTAAAATGGATTTATTTTATGGACTGTTTTTGAGTTGTAACTCTTTTACTACTATTTTATTACAGGTTCTAACGCTTAACCAATCTCATGAAAATAAAAATTCAGTCAGTTTTAATATACATTTTTAAAAACAAATGTATTAAAAACTGTAATTTGATCATGTTTGTAACGATTCGTCAGTTTTGCGAATCGAATTACGATTCACAATTCCCTTCAGATTTTGCGAATCGATTCGCGATTCACGATTCAATGAATCGGCAGATTTTAATTCGAATTACGATTCACGATTTGATTCACTTGTAAAAAGTGTAACTTCATTGAATATGGATGAACTTTAATGCACAGTTTACATTGAGCAATTAGTAATCAGTAATAATGACTTTTTGAAGTTTAAGCAATGTAAAGTATTGTTAGGATAACAATGTCGTTACGGTACTCTAACTATATTAATGCTAAAATCTTAACATTGTCGTTACCCGGTACATTTTAATATTGGCAGAGTTAGAATAACGACATTGTTATCCTAACGATACTTTAGTGAATCTACCCCCAGAGTTGTTATTCTAACAGTACTTTAGTGAATCTACCCTCTGAAAGACAGCAGAGTGACCGCGGGGCACTCTCTAATCTCTACCCCAGGTGGCCAGTCCATAGCTAGGAAGACGGTAATGAGCTGTGAGGGTTTATAGGCTCTCCTCAGCACTCTTACAAGCACAAAAAATTTAGCACAAATCCTTGAAAGTGTCATATTTTGTGGTTTTTGGAAGTTTATGGTTATTAATGAAAGATATTAATGAAAGAATTATTACGTAAAATACCACGTAACGAATCGATTCACAATTTGATTCAATTGCTGTTTGACTCTGCACGGCAGCGAATTGACATTTCAAATTCATTGCAACACTCACAGTCAGTTAAACAAAATAAAATTATATTTTATCTCTAATTTGTTTCTTTTTTGTGTAAAGTAATCACATTTTGACCACTGTAATCTTAGCAAAAAATTATAACATTAATGCCCAGTTGCACCAACAAAAGTTAAAATTTAAGCTGAGTTTAACAATACTTTTACCATTGATTAAACTCTAATTAACTTTAACTTTCATTGGTGCAACTGGCCCTAATGCCCAGTTGCACCAACAAACGTTAAAATTTAAGCTGAGTTCAACAATACTTTTAACATTGGTTAAACTCTAGTTAACGTTAACTTTCATTGGTGCAACTGGCCCTAAGTGTAATAAGCAAATGTCGCAGTGATAAAATTTGAACGCTTTTAACATTTTTTTGTGCTAAGGTTTAACAGTACCGTACAACTTTTTATCAAATAAGAAACAAATAGGGATAAAATGCATTATTACGTTGTGCACTCACTTTATTTGCCACTGGTTTTCCTAGAAAACTTGTTCTTCATGTCTGTAAGTCTTAGGTGCAAAACTCCTAGTAACTTTGTGATAACAAGTTTCTTTATTAATTTTATAAATGATTGTTAGAAATTAACAGCTTGATATTGTGATAAAGCATAAATGTTGAATTTTTTGATTGCTTTCTTCAAGAAAATTGCTTATTGTGAGTGACAAATCTAATTTTAACCGACACAGAAATCATTTCTTGAACCCAATAATCACAATATCAAGTTGTTGATTTGTAGTTGTTGATTAAGAAATGAATGCGGTTAGTGCAGAAAATAACATTTACAGTTGATTATAATCAACTGTAAATGTTGACATGTTATTTTCTGGAGTAACCATAAATTTTTTATTTTTGTTTTTGAAGTTGTAGATATTAGTCATGGCGACACTATTAATCTATTGTAATAAAAATATTGATGTTACAACCAGATTTTATAATACAATTTTCTTTACAATAACTAATTTTTTTACTTTTCTCAGAAATATTAATATTCTCTTTTACAAAATCAAGAGATTCATTCACTAATGTTCGTCAAACATTCAAAACATCTTTAGAACCTCACGTTTATTTTTTAATTTCCTACTCCTCACTTCTAATTATTTTTATTCCAGGTGAAAGATTTGACTTCAGAAATCTTTACAATGTAAGCAAATAGCCATTTTTAATAAATGACTATTAACTTTATTAATTCTTCTACTGCCAACCATCATTTCTTGGAAAAGAAAATAAAGAATGTGACTTAAAAATTTGGTTGCTTTTTTTTTTTAACTTTTACTTATCTTTGTATTGTGTTGTTAAATATTAACTTTGTTAAATTCTGTAATAACAATACTGTAATTTGGTTTTTTGTGAGAATACTTTTTAATTTAGTTTAATTTCAAGAATGTAAATTACGAAATATTGGTGACTGTTGACTTGTTAAACGTATACATTTTAGATACAATGAGTTAAACAGTAGAAAGATAGAAATTTATAATAAGCTTAATATTAAAAATAAAGCATAATTGGAGTCTAAACATTTGTAAGCAACAATACGTAATTAATTTTTTATCTTTCAAGTTAGATATAGTGTGAGAATTTGTTTTCTTTTATTTTCAAGAATGTAAATTAGGAAATATTGGTGACCTTGTTAAACACATGTATGTATGTACGTTTTCAGTGTAACTAAATTCCTTTTTTTTTTTGTTTAAGGAGTTATTACATAATTTTAAAATTACACTGTAACTTGATTATCCAAAAATTTTGAGTAGCTTTACTGCATTGGTATTGCGAATAAATTTTAAGCCTCAGTGTTTTATTTTTTTTTTTTTCATATTCATTTTTGGGTGTGTTTATACTTGTACAGAAAAGTAATTGTAGCATGAATTACATCAAAAAAACCAGGAACGCTCAGACCGAGAAACAAGCCTAAATTGCCTCCAACATCGCACAAAAATGGTACAATAGTGTACGAATAATATTCTTCGAGCGTCTCAATGCTGTTATCTTCAAAGAAATATCCCAACCTACTAAAATGTGCAGAAGGAGAAGTAGAAGTGAGTTGTTGTTTGTAAACCACTTCGTCACAGATGGCATAACATGGGCACTTCATTCCATAGTTTAGATTTTTAGCCAATTCCAGGTATTTGTTTTGTGCATCTACAATGTCAGACGTGCAAAATGGTAAACCGGAAATGTTCATAAATGGCAATCTAGAATTGTGTAACATGTAAAACACTACAACATAGGTAATATGTAAATTATCAAATACTTGCAAGATAAGACTTTCTTTAAAGCTTGGTCCATACAATTTCGATGGCACAAACTAACTTCTTGTCTAGTGTAACATGGTGCTTTTGTACGATTTAGTACTTTGAACTGAAATATTCAAATGTATTGTTTAAAAATATAAAATAAATTATTTCTGTGACAAACTCTTTTAGCTGACAAGCCATATTCAACTGAATGCTTGAGTGATTGGTACAATAGATACATTTTATGCTCTATGTATTCATCATTATTATGTATGGTGTACTACAATACCAAATTTTATAATCATTTAATAAAATTATAGTCATTTAATAAAATCTTACGAAAGAAAAAGTAGTGTTGTCGCAAACTCCCTCCTGTTCGTAAAACGTGAAACTAAGTATAAATTTATCTTGAAATAAAACTGGTTCATCTGTGTAATACCGTACGTCAGAGATAAAACTATATAGCAGAGTACAAAAATGTAAATTCTTACTTAGATTATTAGTAAGGCATTTGCCAAAAAGTGTATTGACTTTATTGGAAATTTTGACAAAATCTTTGGTATCCTTATCTAATGCAAAACTTTTCTGAAATTAAATTGTAATATTTTTTAATAAAATTGGAAAAACCGATATCAATACAGTCTGTACCTTATCAAATGTCATCTTATCCCAAAGATCAAAAGACGTGAAATTTTTAGTTGACAAATAGTAAACTGGAATATAACAATGGTGTGTGCCATATGGTTTGCCAAAGTCGCTTCGCATTCGCCACAAGGGATAGTAATTACCATAAGATGGACACAGTGTAACAGCTGGGAATTGAAGAGATTCATTTCGAAAAATGGTAATTTTTTGGTTTATGGGTTCAGATAAATATAAGTGGATTCTGTCGTAAGTCTGGTAGATGCAGCCTAAACTACAACAACCAATGACCAAAAACCAAATGCAGTTGTAAGCTAAACCTTTCTTTAAGTTTAATTTATTAGAAATTTCTGTCAACTTGTGGTTTAAACTTTTAACATTCACTTTCTTCTTTTGATTTGGTCTCTCGATTTGGTAAACGTGAGTTTCTTTGAAAACAAATTAAAATGAATGCACAGTTAAATTTAAAAAAATTACCTTTTATCTCTAATTTTTTTTTGATGCAAAATAATTAAAATCAAAGTATGCCATTGTTTAAAATTTGGGTAATTTTATGTCACAGTGTCAGTCTTTTGCAACTTTACAGGCAGAAGAATAAGTGTAAAAACATCACACTTTGATTTATCTTAGGTTTATCTTAGGATTTATTGAGAAATAATTTCAAGTAGCAACATGTTTATGTGAGATAATTGTTTGAACTTCAAGTTATCACAATACAACTTTATACCAAATAACAAACAAATAGAAATGAAAGGTTTTTGTATTTTTCTATTGTGCACTTACGTTGTTTGTCACTGTTGCATTCAGAAACCGTGCTATTCATGTCTAGAAATCTTATTTGCAAAGCTTTAGATGAATTTATGACAACAAATTTCATAAATGATTGTTGACTATTTTTTCAATGACGAAATCAACAACTGTGTTGGTTTCAAGCACTGACTTCTGTGTCAGTTGAAATTAGATTTTGTTGCAATGGGAGGTTTTGTTGAATAAAGCAATTTAAAATTTTACTTTAATGCATTAAATTAATTTATAAATGTAAATTTACTCAATTGGAAAAAGACTTATTTTCTACATTAACCATTGATTTTATTTAAATTTTTCTTTTGCATTTATTACACCTCTTAGTCATGGCAACAATTTTATACAATTTTATACAAATTCACAGATATTACGATTAAAGTTTCTAACAAAATATTTTTCAAACTTTTAATGGATAACATGTTCAAAACGTATTTTTAAATTATACTTAAGCAAAGATACTTAACCAAATAAATTGTAGAATACCACAACGGAATCATTTTCCAATTTTAAATTTAACTTTATCTGAAAACGAATTCGATAATCCTATTTTCACCTCCTTTAGACAATGCAGCAGCAGAACAATATTTATTTACTAAATGCAGAAAAACCAGATTTCGAAAAATTTATCAATCCAAAAATAATTTTTGGCTTGAATTTTGCTTTAAAGATGCAAACAACTCGAAAAGCTTTGACGTTTTAGTTCATTACGTTAGTGTCGTTCAAAACCATTTATTGTCTTATCGTGTAATTTGTGGCGCAAATTGCACGATAAGACAATGGATGGTTTTGAACGTCGGTCGAGGAATTTTCCTATCCCTCAAAACCAGGTCACGTGACCTCGACTTTCCAACCGAGCAACCATCCTCCACTACAACCAACAACCAACCGCGCTTTGC
>JAQFZP010000919.1:0-25089 GCA_034695745.1 Geophilus truncorum | reverse complement strand
GGGGAATGAAAATTCAGGGGGTACATAAAAAAAAAAATTCAGATGTTATAAATAAATACCACCGTACAAACCTTTCTCAGTATATTTTGCAATTACTTGGATCGTAGTAGTCGTATCGTATACTTGTCAATTTATCTTAAATTGACAGAAACCCATTGCCGACGTGCAACAAAATGTGAATTTTCGCCCTCTAGTGAAGCGTTTCTGAAACTAATTATAAATTTATTAATTTATCCATCCGAAGCAATAAAATCGAAAATTTTATTTCATTAACTACATTTTCATCAATATATATATAAAAAATAATATTTTTTCAGTATTTGTACATTTATGTTTGCATTGAATTAAATTTTTTTCATTAATTTTAATTTATCAAATATCATTCATCAATTTTACATAAGCACGATACAACGAAAACTCGAGAGAAAACTCGATTCATAATGGGAGGGGGGAAAAAATCGAAACTGCAGAATTTCCAATCCCGTCCCGTCCCGACCCGAATCCCAATTTTTTTTTTTTTTTTTATTTTTTTTTAATTTTTTAATTTTAATTTTTCAAAAGTTACACACACGTTATTATGTAATAACATGTGTGTAACGATTTCGCCAAGTCAAATTTCTAATCCTGTTTAGGAATCGGATACGGGAAGAGGATTTTTCCAATCTCGTTGCCGTTTGCATCTTGCCTCTGTAGACGTCCTTGGGCAAGACCTCCTGTAGTACTACAAGAGGTACCGGTATTGTCTTGGGTCGTCTGCTTAAAGCCAAATGGGCGGACATTCACAAAATTAATTGTCGAGTTCGAAATGGATACGGATGCGAATCCGGGAAGGGGTCCGACGAGGGTCTTCCTCGGTGAAATATTCATTCTGCTTCCGGTAACACGAAATGCGTTTTGTGCGTTAACGTAATTCATGCAGAAATTATCTTCTCCACTTTGAATACTCAACTTGAGAGACTAATTACAAAGCATTTAGATTTTATTTCATTCTGTCGATTTCGCCATCCAGTACCTGTTTTAGACCAGTTCTTGTAGGCTTAGTTTTCCGTGCAACTCCATTCAGTCCTTCGTTCTTATTAGAACATTTATCAGAAAATACTTTCCTTACTTTTCCCATTTTAACACTTGCCCAGTATCTATATTAAAAAAAAAGAAGAAAAGATGAACTTAAATGCAGAATTGCAGCTGTAATACCAGCACTTAGTTTACTAGTTTATACTACTACGGTGCTGTATATCTTCTTCGATAAAATAAATTTCTTCAACTTTCGCAGCGGAAAGAGAAAGAAGTAAACAGAACATGCAAATGGCCTTCAGCTTCTCCCAATACCTTCTACCTTGTACTGAGACAAGCTTCTACACTTACTTCCACAATTAATATTAACCTAAAAAGTTGTAATTTCATAAAATTTACATTACATATTTTATTTCAATCTTAAAATCAAGGTGTTGGAACGAAATCATAGCTTAAATCTAACTTGTAAGCCTTTTGCACAATTCCAGAACCATTTGCACCCTCCACATAAGATTTCAAAAATTTCCACAAATTTGATCCTCGTGTTTCGTGTAGCAAATTAAGCACCATTATTTTTAAAACTGCCTACTCTATTATCGTACCTGATCCGTATGGGTCGCGAAGAAAAAATTAGCAAAGGTAGGCAGACCTACGTCCACAAAATATATTCTGCGCTACGAATTGTCTTAACCTTCCACAAATCAAAAGATGGAATTGGAATGCAGTAACCATGGTAACAGTTACAATGCCTCGAGAGCTAAGCGCCGTTTGTGCTTGGTTTGTGCGGTAATGGTAAATGTAAAGTATACAAGCCTAAAGCTAGTCAAATAAAAAATAAAGGAAAAGAAAATAAGTTGAATTAAATGTTTTAATTTCATATCTGATAAACGAACCATTCAATTTCTTATTTACATCTTTACAAGGCTGAAATTTTACTTGTGATGGCGTTAACCTCCAAATTTAACATCCTTGTATTATACTGTTTTTTTAGCAGATTCTTTTTAATGCAGGGCTTCTGCTGTCTGTATTGGGCAAACTGCAAATCAACTTTAGCAGTTTCAGCCCTGGTTTTCACATTCAACTGTAAAATAGTGCAAAGTTTTTAACTGAAACTCTTATTTATCTTTCAGTTTGGTTCTTACCCTTTTTAAATTTGTTTTCACTGGCTTCGTTTTCTTCGCACCTTTGTTCGGTAGATTAGTTTTCTTAGAACATTTAACCGCAAGCTTTTTAGAAACCGTCTTCTTCATTTTTCCCATTTTCAAACCCTTAACAAAAGCTAAAAAATAAAAATTAACACGTAATTAAAACACTAATTATTTTTATTCTCCTCTAAACAAATTCTTTTCACCGCCGAATCACACTCAGCACTGGATCCTGGCGACAAACACGTTTTCTTATTAAACAACACAGAAAACGGCACGATAAAAGATATTCTAACCATATATTTAAAATTAGAAACAACCCTCACAAAATAATAATCTAATTCAACACCGTCAGACAAATTCAACTTTTCTCTCACGGATTTCTTAGCCTCATCTTCCACTTCTTCCTTCACCTCATTTTTCACAAAAAAATAAACATGAATTTTAACGGGACTGATTTCATCCTCGTCAATACCACCACCATAATTCCAAAATAAACCACTAAAAGCAGGCAAAAACTCTAAAGCTAAAGCGGGTAAATTCATGGCTACGTGAACGGTTCGTTTGGCGTACAACTCGTTTTTACAATTTTTCCAGACGTTTACAACTTCGTTCTTAAAAATAGTCTCTATAAACTCTTTCCCATCCAGATTAAAACACTTGACCGACTCATTGACCTTATTTTTCTTCACGTTTATACATAACCACTTGTAAGCTTCGGGATTTAAGTCATTTGCAAACACTTTACACCCTTTCTTCGCGGCTGGGATGGCAAACGGACCAACTCCAGCAAAAACATCAAATAAAACGTCATTTCTATTTAGACATTTAACCACTCGTTCATGTTCGGTGGAAAGCCGAGGATTCCAATAAACTTCAGCAAAATCAAACGTAAAAGTGCGTCCATTTTCTTGGACTGTTGTTACAGTTGGTCCTTCGCCTGCTAAAACCTCCATTTGAAAATTGCGGTAAGTGGAGTCGATAATCTTCGACTTGTTAACGACTAAAGTTATGTTTTGTGATTTGTCCAGCAAAACTTGACCAATAACGAATCGGTAGTCAACCAGATGGTCACGCAGATTCAGGTGGATTATGTGTCCGATTATACTGTAACTCGTTAATCCCGGCTGGTCAACGGGCAAAATTGATTTTAAAATTGTGTCTTGTTTCCAGTTATCGTAGCCGATGGTCACATCTTTCCACTTCAGTTTTTCTACTGCCAAGTCAAATGTTTTTAAAGTGTCCATCTCCTTTTCGGTAAAAGATGAACTTCCTTCGACGTTTATTTTGTCCGGGTCTAGGATAATCTTCTTCACTTTTGGGTCTGGGGTGTCTTCGATGTTGTTAAATTTCAATATTTTTATCATGTACGGTTTACAAAACTGTAAACAGGGTCTCAAGTGTTTTATATTGACTTCGAAGTACGGCATCTGCACCACCAATTTAAAGGCATCTCTGTTCAGTTCTCGCATTCCTCGAACTGAATCAGGTGGTTTGATTATCATTTTGTCAGTAGAGAGGAAGAAACTTGTCGCCAGTCTTGTAAAATTGTTGAACAAATCGTTCTTCGATTCCCACCTGCCGCGTGATGAAATAACTCGTTTAAATAAAAACCCAAAGTTCGGATTAATTAGCCACTACGCAATAAAAAATGAAATCAGATCCCAGCTGTAAGCAACGTATAAATCTCGTACCATTTCATAATTACCTGAATTCTTACACACGTAAAATTATTTCGCTCCACGTGGTTGTTTCTAATCTCGATTTGCGCTATGCTTTGCGGCTGCAGGCGGACATTTGTGTGTAAAGATTACTACGGACTACTAACGCCATAGAGTGATAATTCTCTAAATCACGAATTTATTTTTAGTTTGATGAACTCTAAAATAGCTGGTCTGTTCTGGTGTAGTCTGCTCTTCGGCTAGACGCCTATCTATAAAATAAAATAAAATAAAATAAATTTAATAATCGTAAACCTCCAGAATGGCAACTCAAAAATTTGTAGGAAATGTTGGAAGTACTCTGGGAACAATTATAATAGGTAAGGTCATTATTAGGGCAAACCTAGGGCAAACATTAGAGAATGCAATTTTTTTCTATTTATAAATAGGTGGTGGCAGAGGATTTGTGGGAGCCGCTCTTACCAAACACCTCAGATTGAAAGGTTACAATGTTATTATTGTTTCGAGACAGCCAGCTCCTTATGCTATCACATGGGTTAATAAAATGTCATAAAATTTAATTTATTTTGTATATTTGCAACATTATTATTTTTTATTAGAGTAAGGTCGAACAAGACGGATTGCCAGAATGCTTAGCAGTTGTTAATGTTGCTGGCCAGAATGTCCTAGATTTCACAAGAAGGTAAACAGATTTTTTTTAAAGATGTCATTTTGCTTTAAAATTATTTAGCTGAAAAGTATTTTAGATGGACGCCTGGATTTCAGCAAAATGTATGGGCCAGCCGAGTAAACACGAATAAAGCACTGACCCAAGCCATCAATAAAATGAATAAACCTCCGGACGTTTATGTGACAATATCTGGAGTTGGTAAAAAGGCTAAGAAAATAAATTTATTAACAAATAAAGATAAAAATTATATACTAAATAGGTTATTACAAACCCAGCTTTACTGAAGAGTACACAGAAGACAGTCCAGGTGGAGATTTCGACTTCTTTTCTCGATTATGTACAGATTGGGAAAATGCAGCCAAATTGTCAGGATCGAGAACGAGACAAGTGACCATTAGATCTGGTATTTCAACTTATTTTGTCAAAAAAAAAATTATTGATTAGAACTAACTTTATATTTCAGGTGTTGTGTTGGGAAGACAAGGCGGAATGATCAAACAAATATTCCTACCTTTCTACTTCGGAACTGGCGGTCCAATAGGAGATGGAAAGCAATTTTTCCCCTGGATCCATTTAGCAGACACAGTAGGAATCTTCAATCACGCAATCGAAAATAAAAATGTATCTGGTATCTTAAACGGCGTTTCTCCTCACGTAATAACAAACGGGGAATTCTCAAAAGCATTTGCCAAAGCTCTAAGCAGACCTTCCTTTTTTCCTTTACCAGTCCCCATTTTGAATTTCCTCTTCAGTTCTGAGAGGGCTAAAATGATGACCGAAGGACAAAAAGTGATACCTAAACGCACGTTAGAATCTGGATATAAATACAAATATCCAACCATTGCTGAAGCTTGTAAAGAATTTGGTCATTTGATGTACAAAGAGAAGTGATGTGATACAATAGATACAACGTAAAATAAAGTCATGTAATTGTAAATAAACAACTTTAAATAAAAATTTCCCTCCGTTTAAAAGGTATTTTTGCATTTATTTAATCGACTCGAGAATTACAACTGCGAGGGAAATTACTAATCATTTCTTACATCCATTTCAAAACTGATATGGGTAATTCAGTCATCACAATAATTCATGTAAGGCAATTACGTAGTTGCTTAATTCATATCAAACTTTTTTTCTTTCATTTTATTGCAAACGTGATTATGTAAATTTACATCTCCTGTTAATACCCTTAATAAGGTTAAATCTAAAGAAATTAATTGTGCAATAATATTAGCAACTTGATTAATATTTACAATCCATATGTACTGTAGAGCTTTTAAAAAAAATCAACCATAACCAACTAATGGTTTCATATTCATAATGAAATAAAAAATACCCAACTAATTTCAACAACTATTTTTTTAAAGATAAAAATCAAATATTTACAGTAAACAATGCATACTCAAACTGGCATCTTTGAGAAAAGCTCAAATTAGTTTTTATTTTTTTTAAATATTTTTTACATACCCAATTAATTATATACCAGAAAAACGAACAAAAAAAAAATCTAATTTTAAAATTAGAAAAATTTAATTTGTTATTTCGCCTTATTAAAATATATAATTGACCAAACAAGTCATAAATCATGGCGTGAAAAATGGAAAATCTCTAACAAAAAAACAAAAATCTGGCGGCGACATGATCAACAGGCACCGAGCACAATTCATCAACAACAACAAAAAAGTAAACAAGAAAATATTCATTTATATGTATCCTTCCAGCTCTGTAAATTCGTTGATCTAATATTAATTCACTTAGCTCGAATTCAGTGTTGATTGTTTTCACTGCCATGTTGCGGGAGGAAAATTATTCACTTCACCTTGTTCTAATTCCTCAATTTCATTTAAGCTATACGAAACTTTGAATCGCATTTTCAACTGTGTCTAAAATTCAAATTTAAAAAAAAAAAAAATCATCAATGTTTTCATTTTATTTTCAAATTATATTATATTTCAACACTTACCCTATTCGGATTAACTACTTTTATGATTTGCGTAACACTGCCTGAATTTTCAGCTGGGATAACAGTACCGCTAGGTGACAAGAGCTGAAGCTGAAACGACTGTGTAAAAAAATAAAATAAAATTTTTTTGTTATGAAAATTGCCAAAATATTAATACTTTGGGAACAGCAGCTTGGAAAAGAAAATTTGCCATTGGATGGATAGTGGAATTAATGGCAGTTAACGTTATAACAGTTTGTTGTGCGTTATCTGCCTTTTTCTCGAACGAAAAAGTAATCTTTAATCCTTTACTTTCGAAAACGGTAATGGAGGGGATACCTAAATACAAAAAAAAACCCATTAATTTCCAGTAATAACAATGCTTTTTTAAGAAAGACTCACTATTTTTAAGATGGACAGAATTTTGGACATCATTACTAAATGCAAATGGAACGGGAGACTGCGTAGCAATTTGGGAAGAATCCATGTTGGTTGTTGCAGGGGTGTTTAAATCTAATCCGAGTAAATCCAGTAAATCTTGGTTGTTCGCCGGAGCCGTTTTTATGGTTTCTTGATTTTTATTACTGTCCCCTGAGCCGGTGTCCATTAATAGATCAAGCAAGGCGTTCTGAAGAAATAATACGAGTTAAACAACTGTCATAAAAACTCAAAAGCTAAACGACTTACCGAATCGTCGATTTCATTTAAAGTACTTTTAACGTTTTCTGAATTCATGATTACTTCGACACCATTCGATGTTTCACCGTTCTGCAGGTTCGAGTTTGTGTTTGATTTACACTCCATGGGAGGCATTCTTTCCAACAGATCCTGCCGCAAATGACTATATTTCCTGAAGAGCTGAGAAAACTCCACACTTCTCTGCTGAAGTTCAACGTTCAAATGACTGCCGAAGAAATCGACAAGCCGTTGAATTTTCCTAGAATTTATTTTTTCAAATTTAAAACTCAATTCTGATTTTTAGTTAATACAATAATCCAAACTTACGGAACCGAGCTTTTAAATCTAGCACTAAGTTTCATTAAAGACATGAGCACATATTCTTTTGTGATTAAAGTAGTTTGATTGCTAGTTAATATTTTTTGGTATAAATCCACTACTTCGTCCTCGGTGACTTTAATACCATCCTCTTCGTTCGGTTCGACCGACGTGAGAAAGTCTCCGTACTCTCCTATGCACCACGAAGCCACTTGCACGAGAGGTTGATGTTCGTGACAACCCTGCATTGCTCCCCACAACTGACGACAGGTGTAAGAATGCAAAGACCCTGCATCGGATATAAGTTGAATAAAGCTGGCAACCACGTCGTCTCGAACTAAGTTTCCAGCCTTAAAAAAACAAAATAATATTTAAAATAAGTCAAAAAATTAATTAGATTCTAGTTACCATCGTGAGAACTTTGATCATAGTGTCAATGTGCCACTTCTTGTTTGGAGCGTACATTTCAGCCGCAATGAAGATATTGGACGAGCACACAGCTTTGAATTCTGAATCTGATTTTTCCAAGAAAAACAGTAATTCTTTCATCATCGTTCGAATATTATTTGTATTGATTAATGCAAAACAAAGTTCCATGGCACGTCTGATAAATAAAAATAAATATTAGTAATTCAAATGACCAAATAAATTTCAAATTGTATTTACTTCCGTATTGTCACGTCCGGGTCTTTAAGGCTTTCGATAATAGCACTTCTATGCCTTTGTACAGCATTGTTATCAGCATGAACAGTTTTCAAAAGTGTATTCAATGCAACATATCTAAAACAAATAAAATTGTGTAAATAAAATTTAAAAAAAAAATTAAATACAGTTATTTACCTTATATTTTTATCATTATTTAAAAGAAAACGCCCTAAAATATTTACTGCTAACACCCTAAGACCGCTTTCTGATTTAATATCCATGATTGTTAACACAGTTTCGTAAAGTATGGCATTTCCAACGTTTTTACTTGTCTCGGTATTCGTAGCTACCTGTAAACAAAGCAAGGTTATTTTTATCAGATTAAATATATTTGTAAATTATCGCACCTGTGCTAATATGTCGTTCATCGCTTCGCTCGACTCGCCATCGTGTCTACCTAATACTCTTAATAAACGAAGAATTTTCACCTGAAATACAGCAAAAATTCATAAATAAAAAAACTTAACAATGTTATTTTCGGGTTACAAACCTGAAGAAATGGATCGCTCACACCTGATACATCATGTTCAGGCGAATACCCTGCCATTATTAAATTTTTTAGAATGCGAACCAGGTTCGGCACAAGCTAAATGTAAAAGAAAAATGAATAAAAATCAAAACGTTAAAAAAAATTCCTAAACTGTAATTTAAAAAAATGTGTACTACAGTGTAAAAATTCTTATATTGTAGGAAAAAAAACACAAAAAAAAAAACATCACGTGTGTGCTTGCTAATGAAAAAAGGAAATGTATAAAATGCGTGAAAAATGCTAAACACAAATCAAAGTCCGTACTTGAACATACACAACACCAAAACAAAAATTAAAAAGTGACGTATCTAAGTTTTACACAAAATCCTGCACACTATTTATTTACATAGATTAAAACAGAAAAAAGAAAATCCACACAATAAAAAGCTTGGTGCAGTTTAACAGAAAAAAGATCATTCGCTACCTTCAAAAACGTAGGCATGGTTGCATTTACTGATTTGAACTGTAAACATCGAAAATGATAACTTGCACATTTTTCACTTTATTATTGACTTTGACAAATCATAAATACTTGATTACCTTAAAGTTATCTAGTGACAATATAAGACGTAATTGAAATTTCACAAACATTTAATAAACAAATAAAACACATGAGCAGACCAACATCTTTATTCATGCTTTTCATTTTCATTTTAAGTGAATTTCATTGAAGCTGTAGCGAATTATTGCATGCAGTATTGAAGGCCAACACCAGAAAAGAACAATGATTAACCCAATTACGATAAAAACACTTAATTACTGCGTAGTACCAATTCTGGCGTAAACCTACGGCTAGTAATAGACCAATAAGAATTAAAGTGAGTTGATGTGAAATAAATTGACAGATTTGATGTTATTTGAATTTAACTAACAAATAAGAATACTGCAATTTTCCACTGCAATTTATTCACATCATTTTAAATTTGATTAAATTAAAATGTCACAAGATAATAATAAAGTAATTGCTCATCTTTGCTGTTAGTAGTATGTAAGTAAGCCAATAAAATATCAAGTACCTCTAAATCTGGATCCTACAGTAGAAGAAAAACAAAAAAATGAAAGTAAAAAAATATAAAAAATATAAAATTGTGAAAGTTAATTAATTTATTATAAAATCACACAAATTCATCAATCATTGCACCAATTTTGCACACTATAAATTAATAGCAAACACTTCAGCCATTTGTGTAACATCAACACGAGCGCTTACAACACAAATTCACACACTTTCTTCATACCAAAACAAAATTAAATAAATGTAATTTTTTTTTACCTTTTTAAAATGTTGCAATGTGTCCGGACTTGTTTCGCACATTTCGGTTATTAATATCACACCTGTGATCAAAACACCTAAAAAAAAATTAAAAAAAAATTAAAAATATAATCAATATTAATATTTATTAATTTTTACCATGATTTTTGTCTGTGAGCAATGATCTTGTGGCCGGAATAAAAATTTCTATGAGCTCCGACACTTTTCTAATGATTCTGAAAGCACACAACGCTGCCTTCTTCCGAACATAGGCGTTGGATGATTTGAGAAGTCGTTCAACTTCACCGGCTAAATCCCTGCTCATTTCTGGTGAGCAAATAGCACCTAATGTGCATAACGCCAGTCCTACGACAAACTGCGTTTGACTGTTTAAATCACTAAAATACATTTTAAAGAACATATATATAAAACATAAAACATATTTTTATTTTATATTTTTTACTTCTTTAACGAATTCGTTACTAAAAGATGAACATCCTGTCTTTCATCCAAAAGCAGCATGGCACCTAAATATCCTATTCGCTTGTCCGTAAAACGAGGAGATGCAATAAGTTTCAAACATTCTAACTGTAATAAATAAAATTAAAAGCAATTAGTACGAGACAGAAAATCCAAACGACCGCAATTACTTGTCCAAAGTGTGCGGGATAACCAAGCATATGGATATACAGTAACTTGGCGACATTTCGACAACGCCAAGTGTTTTCTTCCTCGCGGAATGTGGTACGAATGTAAGCGCATTCTTTCTGCACCACAGCTCGTTCATCAGCAGCTGTACGTGCAGCTCGAATTTGTCTAATTAGGTCGCGCAGTCGGATTGGCGTGGGCGTCTTGACTGCAAATGTAAGAAATTATCATCACAAATTGAATTACTTTTTTTTCCTTCTTTTTACTCCCAAATAACATTAAACTCGTAAAAATACCTCTTTCAACTGCATCGTTGATGGCTTGTCTCAGGCCGGCCATTGAAGATGGTAATTAAGTCGTCACTAATTAGAAAAAAATTACAATTTTAGATTCTTGAAAATTAAAAGTGATTAACATACATTCAACGGGTGAATTCGCGGTAACAATTTGTGTTAATTCGCAATTATTAATCCATCATCATTAAGTGGTCAAGTTCATTTTTATACCAATTGGGTTCTAAAAGTGGTTCTTTGAATATTAGGTTTATGAATTAATGTAGCGAAAACGTTGCTAACAAATCGCTTCCCAAAAAAAGTTGCCATAAAAAAGTCGCCACCCAAATTCTATCATGAGGAATCATCAGCAACTTACCGTAAGTTCGGTATTTACGTTGCACTTTCAGTAAATTTTAATTGCAACGCGTAGATCCGTTTATGTTAAAACGCTTATTGTAATTCTTTTGATATAAAAACATAATTTTTCTACCCACCTTCCAATATGGACGTTATAAATGGAATGAAAACTGATAGACCGTAGTTTTTATCAGAAATCTAGCATCGCCGCACTTGTTCAATCCAAGATGGCGACAGGCTTCTCGTTTTGCGAGATTGTTTCTCACAAATATCCTTCAAGTTCATTTTTTTATTTAAAATTTTTTTGATTAAGCAAGGCAATGAAAATACTTTAAAAATCATATTAAAATTTTTTTTAAAAAATTTATTTGATGTCATACGTTGAATTACTACTGTCATCTAGCGGCAGATTTGAGTCTCAAATGACGTGTCGCCAAGACAACAGCTACAACAAATCCATAACTTTACATCACTGTCTGCATTAATCAAAACTTGCTCTACAGGTGTCATGGCAATAATTTGCGATTAAAATAAATTAAAAAAAAAATAAAAAAAATGGATTGCTAGTTTTGATTAACCAACGATTTTATTTTGAACTTTAAAATAAACAATAAACAATACGGTAAAAAGAAAATTTATTTCATTTCAATATAAAATAAAAACAAATGAAAAACAAATTTTTAAAAATATAAAAAATTTTAAAAATTTTAAAAATTACATACAATACTTAAGACTTTAATAAGGGATAAAAAAAACTGTACAATCAATGACTGGAATCAATAAAATGCAATATAAAAAGGATAACGAAAAATATATCAATAAAATCTTTCAACATAATAAATATAAACGACTACATAAGATCTATTATTACTGATCATCGATCCCGTTCGATGCATGCATTACAGGTACTTTTACAGTAAACTCATTGAGCAAAAGCAAATACTGTACAACAATTACATTTTATTACGTTGTATTTGCTTTTGGTATTTAATAATTTTAATTTGGCTGTTCGACCAAATTACTGTAATTTTTAAAATGACAATAAAGTATTGCTTTCAATTGTCTAATTAATATTATCATCTTAACTTATTCAAAAAATTACAAAATAATAAAAAACATTTTGATCAAGAAAAAATGACTGATATGTTTAAATTTTTAACAAATAAAATAAAATAAAAACGGGTAAAATAACACTTATTGAACTCTTTCATACGCCAGAGATCAGTTTTCCAAAGTTTTCAATTTTTGGTATTTTGAAATTGCAAAAATAATCACTGCTTTAGATTTTGGGAAAGGTTAACTGACGAAACATTACCTAGTACGTCGTTTTAACGTGTACATATCATTACTATGAATTCTAATAATGTTTGCTATGCCACTAAAAGCGAGATTATGACATGAGAAAATTGTAAACATCAATTATGACAATTGTTTAGTCAGTTATTATAAATTGACCTGTGACCTAGAATGAAGCTGCACTTTTTCCTTATAGGAAACATTAAAAATAAAAATGATGTAAGTTGATAACAAATTTAAAAAAAATTACAATCACAGTATATTATTTAGAAATTGTAAAAATTTGATGCCTAACATGGTAGTTCACGTACTATCCTACAAATCCTATTACATAATCGACTCGAAAGCATCCTAACTAGGCCTTGAAGTTATAATTATATATTATACAAGGATTACAAATATTTCATATCCAATTGAGAAGTAGAAGTTCGTTTAAAAACTAAAATTACCATTGTTGCAAAAAGAAAAAATTGGTCATCGTTTGTTGTTTCTAAAAATACCCAGCATTCAAAGCACATGCTGTCATGGAGTCCCAGCATTGATTCGTGCTCTTCTGTAATTCACAAAAATATCAAGTCATTAATAATTAGTCAAATTCAAACTTAGATTTATTAGTTACCTAATAACTAAGTTCTGCTGCATTTCGGATAGGGCACCAGTTAATTTGTGAACTTTTTCGTCCATTGCTTTTTTCATAGCAGATGTTTCTTGCAATACTCGACGCATGTCTTCTTCTGATTTTTCCATCTGAAAAAAAATAAATGCAATATATAACTATTTAAATGTGTAATACCGTTATCTCACTTTCTGATACGCCCTAGAAACTTCTTGATGTTTCTCCGCGACTAGATTAGCCAATTTTTCTTCATATTTCTTCCTCTGTTCTTCCAGCTCCTTATAAAACGTTTCGTCCCGTTTGCAAAGTTTTTCCATTGCAACTCTCGCTGATTGAATTGCTCGATCTCTTTCTTCTTGCAGTTTGTGTTCTTTTGCCTCCCACGATTCCTTCATTTGTCTCACTTGCACTTCTAATCGACTTATCATCTCAGCTTTTTCTTTCCACTTTGTACTCATTGAACTGCAAGTAAAATAATTTTTGTTTAGAAATATTTTTGGTTCAAATAAAAGTACCTAATAAAATACAAAACCCTACTTTTGTTCTTTTTTGTACTCGTTCACATGCATGTGCTGGTCAGTCAGTTGCTGTTTAAGTTCATCTTTTCGTTTAGATATGGATTCAACTGCTTGTTGCAATTCATGATTTATAGCTATTTGTACTGCTAACTGATCCTCAGTCGCACGCTGTTCTTCACCAACTGCATCTTTAGCATGTAAAATCTCTTTTTCCTTATCTTGAAGAGTCTGAAGAAAAAATTACAAATAATTTATACAAAGTAATTAAAGTATACGTTCCAGTACTAACCTCTTTCAATTTTCTTACTGTTTCACCTTGTTCATCAATCACTTTATTTTTCACTCTAATTGCTTCAATTTCTCTCTAGACACAAAAATGTAGTATTGTAAAATAAAAGTAAATTGATAAGCAAACGAATTACTTCTAATTGTTTCTTCAGCATAGTTATTTCGACTTCAAACTCATCCACTTTGCGATCGTGGTGACCTTGGTGATTTCCATCGTGATTTCTGGATTTTAAGCTTTCTATAACCACTTCCTGAGCCATAACTTGAGATTCCAATTTGTTTTTCTCTTTATTCAACACATCAATCATCATGTTACAGCGTTGAAAGTCTTGAACTTGAGTTTCGAGTGACTAAAACCCACAAAAACACACTCATTTAATTTAAGTACATCATCAGCATTTACTTTAAAAACAAATACCTTAACATTCATTTCAGAATCTTGTTTAGACTTCACTAGTTCAGTTATCTTTGCTTTCTGTTCCTTCACCATCTAAACAAAACAAAAATTCGTAAAAACCCTAATCATTAATCAAAATTACAATTGAACTAACAGCCGTTAAATCCATCATGACAGCTGCAGATTCCCTCTCCTTATCGTGTGCAGCATGTTTCGACTGCTTTCGTTTAGCTAATTCTTCACTAACGGCAACATATGCCTCTTGCAGTTGCAAGTAAACAGCGGTCAACTATCAAAAACAAACATTTTTAATTAATTACTAAATTAATTAATTTAAAACTCCTAAAAATACTTCTTTATATCGAGTCACTTCAACATGGATAGCCACTTGAAACTCATCTTCCAATTCAAGATACTTACGTTGCAATTGCTCAACTCTACGAAAACAAAAACCAAATAAAATGTTTAATTTCCCCTTTATTTGTGCACAGGTACCTCTCTTGTTGCTGACTAAGTTCCATTTCATATCTGGACTTCTCTTTTCCAATTTCTTTGGCCACTGCCTCCTGAATATCTTTCTTTCCTGATGAGAGACGACTTTCCATTTCCTGTCTGAAAATTAAATCACAGCTGTGCACGTTTGATGTTTTACAAGTTTTAATTCCGGTATTTTACCTATGCTCCTGTTCTCTGGCAGCGAGTAAATTCTGCAACTGGTGTACTTGTGCTTTCAGAGCTCTTATTGAGGTTTTAAGATGCTCAACCTCTTGAGCAAGAGCTGAGGCTTTCAACTGTGCTTCTTGCGCTAAACGAGCTTGCTGAGAATGATGCTTCATTTTCTCAGCTTCCAGTTTAGTCACCGACGTTTCCATTGCACGTTGTGTATGCCTCAAATCTTCTTCAACAGCTTCGGCTTCTTGTAAACGCTGACTGAGCTCCTTATTTTTATCCTACATTAAAATTCATACAAAAATTTAATACTAAATTGCAATTACGTCATGAAATATACCTTTATCATGTCAAATTCGGTTTGTAATCTTCCGCGCACATCTCTCTCATGCATGAGTGCTTGTTTCAAGCGATCGGTTACTACAAGAGCCGTTTCTTGAAGATTTTGTTCGTTGAAAGCTTCAGAAAAAATAATTTTAAATTACATTTAAATAAATTACAAGTTATAAACGTACGGTATCCTCGATAATTGTGCAATTGCTGTATTTGTTCTGATAATTTATTAGCTGCTTGTTCTGCTCGCCATCTTAGTTCTCTTTCGACGTCCAGTTCTTTCATCAATGACTAAAGTAGATAAAAATTTAAATGATTAGATGTACTTAGATTCATGCAATTTCAGTTGTTAATATACCTGACTAAATTTACGACATATTAAAATAGTAGTCGGATCTTCGTCTTTTCGAGCCAAGTGATGAGGGCTTATGAGCGCCCGTTGAATAGCTGCTTCCTGACCCGGGTTATCTGACGAGTCGTTCGGTTCGTGCGGTATCGCCGAAGTGGATCTAAAATTCCGTTTCGAGCCTTTGCTATTTTTACGCCTTTGCCTGATCGATCTCGGCAATGAACTTCTACTAATTCGGTAATTTTCTCCTCCTTCAGTTAAATCTGTCGTGCTGTCACTTTCGTAAGCAACATCTGAAAAAAAATTTCCTTCGGACGACAATAGTCGAACAAAATTGATTAATATTGTTCAATATTTCCCTTCGAGCGACTTGTAATTTACCTCTTCTGCTCACACGCCGCTTCATGCGCAAATTTGGGGTGCTTCTTCGAGTCGGTTGTTGATTTTTCTCATCCGACGAAGACGAGGAAGATTGGGTGCTTTCCGACGTCTTGCTCAACATTGGGTGTCTCTGCAGTGACGGAATATGGTCATATCGTTGAATAGTGGAGTAGTCCATTACTGTTGATACTGTAAGTCGAGTCGAAGTGGCTGAAAAACCATCCCGGACCGATTCCAAAGCAGGCGAACTTCGAGAAAGATGTCGATTGCGTTTTAAGCTCGCTGTTCTCCGGCCCACACTTGCAGGTCGAAATTCGAGATCGTGAAAATTGTGTAAATCCTATTTTTAAAAACCACAATTAATAACTATTCAATAAATAAATTTAATTTATACAACAAACTTTTGACGTCACGTCTAAATCATCTTCTTCAATTAGAGGCGAATGGTTGCTAGAGTTTTGTGCAATGTTTCTCAAAACGTATCGGTCTAGAGAATCCTCTAATTTTGGAGAGAGCGAATCGTTGTTGTTTACCGAATTTGGACCATCAATTTTTGCATCAGAGGAAGGTACAAGGTAGTCAAGATACGAATCAAGGTCTAAAAAAAAAAATTTTAAGTTATTTATTGATGAAATTCATTATTTTATTTCATTATTTAGATACCTGCAATAGGTCCTTGCAACGCTTCTTCGCACAACGGCACCGATCGACCACTACGATCACACCCATCCAATACCCGCAACCAAGGAAGGCCATTCAGAATCGTTTGTCGATACCCTTTGGACAATTTTATTTGGGTTACTCGTTGGAAATTCTGGTAGTTATCTACATCAAATTTACCAGGGGTATCGCATAATGGATTCCCACTGTTTTCGTGCTTCAAAACGAGCTCGCAAAGAGTGGTACAAGCACGAAGGCACTGAATCACGTGAGTAGTTGACTGAATACAATTTCCGTGTAAAGAAATTTGCTGCAGTTGATATTTGGGGCCGCCAATTTCACGAAATCCATTCAAATCAGTTAAGCGATTGTAAGATAAATTAATTGAAACTAAACACCTGAGAAAAAAAAATTCAATGTATTTGTTGTGTAAACCATATTGTAACTAATGAATTATCATACCTGAGGTTTTTCAATCCATCCACACTTTGTATGAAATTGTACGATAAATTTAAGGTTCTCAGCATAAGTAAACTTTCTAATCCTTCGATTATGGTAATCCTGTTTGCAGACAAATCCAAATGTCGAAGATTATGCAACGATGAAAGATTTTGAATGCGTCTGATAACATTGCCGTGCAGATTAATGGTTCGAACGAGAGGGTGAACTTGGATGTCCAGAAGTGTTTGTACGTTGGCATCCAATAAACAAATCGAGTGTTCCATTACTTCCAAGGTAGAATTTTGATCAAACCATTTCCAATCGAGATCTGGAAGAAATTATACGGAAAAAAATAATTAAATCATACAGTTAATATTAGTTTCTCGTGCTCGGTTATTGCCCTTTGCTAAAATCGATCATAAATAGTTAATTCCAGAAAAATTTCTGGTTTGAATATTCATAAAGCGTAAATTTCTAATTTTTGTGTTTTACCTTAAATAGTTTTATATTTATAGTTTAATGATGACTTTAAACGATTGTGTGTGTATAATGCGATAAACATAAGTATTTTTTTTTTATCTACTACGATTATATTAAAGAATCAACTCACCTCATTCACTAATTCATTCATTCAATCAGTAAGTGTCGGATTTTGATCTTAATCATGTTATCATGTTATTTTTACTTTCTTTCTTCCTCGTAGGTTTTGCCAGACCGATAATACCATTTACAATACCGAATATTACTGGTATTTTATTTTAAATTCTTGCTAATTTTTACGGTATTCTGGATGTTGTTTACATCTACCCTAAGCATACGTCGAATTGGTCTCATCTGTGCGTAGGAAGAGGATATTTCGTACATGACCGCGCATGACCGGATGAGTTTTTAGTTCTAACATCTACCACTAGTCTTTGTATTATCGCCACAGATTAATAAATATATTTATTAATCTGTGTTATCGCCTGTTGTGTTGGTGCATCATGTGCTAACGTTTGTAAAAACTTATTGTAATGGATTTTAAAAAGCTGCAATCGTGGGAAGAGTTACAAATTACTATGCAATTGAGAAAGCAGAGGCGGAAAAAGGGATTTACAAGGCCGATTTCACGTTTTCAAGTGTTTGGCAGTTCATGGAGACAAGAGCCAAACTTGACAATATCGCTAGTTATCCAAGAGAATACTTGTAGCACTATGCTAGCATTCAAATGTAAAGAAACAACGCTTGAGACTAGTAACCTGCATTGTGATTATCAAGTCATTCCCAAAAGCAACTTGCTACAACTAGTAATTATTCATCCGTTAGTTGAATTTACCATAATCGAAGTCGAATTTTTGGATTTAGAAGCTTTAGAAGATTGTCAAGCTCGATTAGAAAAACAAATTACTCTTTCTCCGACTAAAGCTAATCTTCATGAGTAAGTAAAAGTGTAATTTAAATATAATACATTTTCATGATTTGACATTTTTCTAATTTTAGTGACTGAAGGGTCGAGCCATAATCTGGACCATAATCCAACGACATTACTCAATGTAAAACACACCTTTTCTTTTGTAAAAAACACTAAAGTGATTTTACATTGGCTCACCATCGAAAATGCAAATGGATCGAAGACATGATAAAAGTCATATTACGATTTTTGCATGCTAATAGTATGAACCATGTTTATACACATCAAATTAATTTGAGGATCGTAGAAGCGGAAATCAGCTTGGCATTATGAAATAAGATGAAGTATGTCATGTCGTTTCTAAAACAGGCTTTTGTTGTATTTAAAATGCCTTTTACGGCCTGAATATACTGATGAGAAACACATTGAAGATAAATGTAATTGCTGGATGATTTGAAAAAAACATTACGATTAAAATGTTTTTATTATACAATTAATCCTTACAACGAGCCACTGTCATCATCTATGTATGCGTGTATATATAAATTTCTACATACCTGAAATAAGAAAATTTGCATGTCTCAGCTGTATTTTCTAACTACTGTCAGAAGTAAATAAACCCTTTATTTACTTCTTACATTTTTCTTAATTTTTTCAAATCAATTACGTTTATCTTTGTATATCTTAAAATCTACAAATTTACTTTATTTTTTGCATTTTCGAAGAGGCTTTTTCACGTCATAAATTCGAAGCAAGAAAATAATTTATGCTTTTACACATATTTATTTCGATTTTTAATTTAATTTTTTTTTTTTTTTTTTTTTTACAAATTATTTTAGATTATTAAATCACATTTTCGGCGGAGAAGGTGTGTCTCGATAATTGCTGAAATACCTTATCGGTAACTGTTTAAATTTGTTTGAAAGTTTTTGGAAATTTTTTGCATATTTCGAAGAGGCTTTTTCACGTCATAAATTCGAAGCAAGAAAATAATTTATGCTTTTACACATATTTATTCCATTTTTAATTTGATTTATTTTTTTACAAATCATTTTAGATTATTAAATCATATTTCCGGCAGAGAAGGTGTGTCGCGATAATTGCTGAAATACCTTATTGGTAACTGTTTAAATTTGTTTGAAAGTTTTTGGAAATTTTTTTTCTTACTCAGACAGGGATGACTCGTCGGAATTTAATCCTTCATTTCGACTTGTACGGATTTTTCAAATTCTCGAAGCGCGTCTGCTCTACAGAAATGAATGCCCAACATCGGCGGAACTCCTGGTTTTCGTGAAACGGCAATTTCATTCAGGCTCACGTCTACTTGTGTACTACATTGTATATGAAATTCGTCGGGGCTTTTTTTTAACGACGATGAAAAGACCATTTTCCTTTTGAATTAACGATGCCGTTAAAGTGGTTTCGCGTACCCACGAATCACTATATGGTCGAAAACCTTTTATTGGTTTTTTGATGTTAATAGTTTCTGTACTCATTACGCCAAGCGAGAACAGGAAAATGATTTCATTTTGATTTTGATTTAAAATGTCACTGGTATGCAAATATTTGAACAAATCACTTTCAAAGTAGTCCAAAAATTTGGATTAAGTTCCTGCTGACGTTTTGGATAATCCTAAACATTCTTCTACTATTTCGTAATTTTCACATCCTTCAGTTAAATCTGTCGTGCTGTCACTTTCGCATGACAATAGTCGAACAAAATTGATTAATAAACCCTTTATTTACTTCTGATATTGTTCAATATTTCTCTTCGAGCGACTTGTAATTTAACCTCTTCTGCTCACACGAAAGCGCAAATTGGGGGGGGGGGGGTGCTTCTTCGAGTCAGTTGTTGATTTTTCTCATCCGACGAAGACGAGAAATATTGCGTGCTTTCCGACGTCTTGCTCAATACTGGGTGTCTCTGCAGTGACGAAATATAGTCATATCGTTGAACCAAGAATGGATAAATAAGGTTTATCCATTCTTGGTTGAACATTTACAGTAGTTCTAACATCTATCACTAGTGCCGCGCTTTACAGAACTAATCTAATACGGTACCTCGAGAACTTGTGTTTTACATGCAAGTTAATGAAATCGCAGACAAAGTTTCTTTCTTAATTTACCAATTTGTTCCCTTTGCGACATCTGAATGACTCACGAATACTAAGGGTGTAAATCTATGATTTAGATGTATAGGTGAAGCCTAAAAGTGAGTCAAAATGCAAATTTTTATCATTATAGATTAGAATCAAGCATCAGCATAATAAATTTAAATATTAAAAAATGCACAATGTATATTTATTAATAGATGACTATTGGTCTATATCGGATTTTACTCACTTTACAGAGGGTGAATCGAAACGAATCATCATCACTGCTAGTCTCCACCGTTTCAATATTTACATTAATCATTCGAGGCGTATCTTTTCGTCGATTAAAAATGTCTGAAAAAGCACTGGGAAAAGGTTAAGTTTTCACTTTAACTTGTACTTATAGTAGTGACTATTTACAATCGTTATTCTTTTTCCAGGTTCTGTTTGCCCACCATTAGAAAAGGATAAAATCCGTCTCTATGGAATGCGTTTTTGCCCTTATGTCAAAAGAGTTCGACTTGTTCTTGCTACTAAAAATATCAAGTTTGTTCCAAAAAAATATATACCCCAGTTGAAAATTTAATAACATTAATTTATTAATTTCAGATATGAAACGATTAATATCAATTTGTCAAATAAGCCAGAGTGGTATTTAAATCGTTTTCCTGAAGGCAAAGTGCCCGTTTTGGAATTGAATAACAAGTCTATTTTCGAGTCTTTGGTAATTGCCGACTACCTCGATGATATTTATTCTGGCTCCGATGGAAAGCTGCACCCTCAAGACCCATACCAAAAAGCAGTAGATAAATATCTGCTTTCAAAGTTTTCTCGAGTTTCGGATAACGTCGGTAGAGCGATTCACAAACCGGAAGAAGCTGAAGAAGCTATTCAAGAAGTGATTCTTGGATTAGAAGTATTTGAACAAGAATTGGTGGCTCGAAGAACGACATTTTTTGGAGGTAAATTGTGTCTCAGTTGTTGTTACTATTTTATACAATAGTTTTCTAATGCCATGTCAGGAAAACAACCAATGATGTTGGATTTGATGATTTGGCCCTGGTTTGAACTGTTCATGGTTTTAGACGCCTTTCTCGGAGAAGGCTTCGCGTTTGACGTCGTTGTGTCTGCGAGTAAATTCAGTCATCTGCGCAATTGGGTTAAAAGCATGTCTGGTTGTCCTTTCGTTAAGCAATTAATGAATGTGGACAATCATAAAAAGTATGCAGAATCGGTGAAAGTTGGAAACCGTGATTTTGACGTCGGTTTGTAATGGCGTACATAATTGATAATTTAATAAAGTTGATTTTTGGGTTAAACCACTCTAACTTAGGAAAATTAAAAAAAATATTTTAAGCATTTGAACACTGAATAAATTAAATTATGCATTAAACTTTGTTTCTTTTTAATTAGTGAACATGATAAATTACTTCATTTGGTATGTTAAAATACAAGAAATTTTAATTTTAATTGCACGAAATATTCAGTACCGGGGTATCGGTAGGAGTTCTACACTTCACCAAATTAACGAGAAAATTGATGCCATTTGTTTACCGAATATTTGATCAAAAATACAATTTGATACAACTTTTAATAATATTTTCCATTTCGCAAAAATTTAGTTTATTTGTGCGTATAATTACCTCCAACTGTAAAATGTTCAGAAATCATTTCGGACATTTTATGCATATTTGATTTGGTTTAAGTTCTTATGTAACGATTCAAAACTGATGTTGCAACCTAATATATCTAATTGAAATACCAAATGAAAGACTAATTTGAGTACGATTCTAAATTTTGCTGATTCTTAGCAGTTAAAAGGATGTAGAATAAAAGGTCATTTTTCTGGCATCAATGGATGCAGAACAGGAACCATATAAAAGATATAAACTGAAAAAGTAATGATAAAAAATTTTATTTATTCACGTTCGGTTATAAATTTTATATTGTAAATAATTTTCATAAACATTCATGCTCTCTATAAACATTTAGAAACTTACACAGAATCAAGTTATATAATTTTATTCTACATCTAAAGCTTTAATAAAACACTGCAATAAATGATGCAGTGTTTTATGATATAAGTAATATTAAAAAAAATTATTTATTCAGTTGTACATTTTGTCTTGTAAAAATATTTTCATAAAATTTCATACACTCTTTAGAAATTTACTACTTACACAGAATCAAGTTATATAATTTTATTCTACATTTAAAGCTTTAATAAAGCACTGCAATGACCGATGCAGTGTTTTATGATGTATAAGTAATGAATTACTACTTTGCACAGAATCAAATTATATAATTTTACCCTACATCTAAAGTTTTAATAAAACACTGCAATGAACGGTGCACAGATTCAATAATCAGAGCACAAAGATGTAAGCTGTTGTCACACACTTGAGCATCTCTCAGACATTCTAAGTACGCGTGATTAGCTTTTTGCACATGAGCAACACAAAATAAGCAGACAGGCACAATAGACGTACTCGCTAAAAGAACAGATAACAAAAGGCGAGCTGTGCGACCATTACCATTTGGAAATGGATGAATGAATAGAAATTCCGCAAAAAAACTCGTAGCAATTTCATACCAAGGTTTTCCTGCTTTGCTGACTTCATCAAGAGTTTTCGCGAAAAGTTTAGTTATTCGTTCTTCGATAAGATGAGGTGCTAAATAAAAATGATAATATTCAGCTGGTTTTGTATATTTTTTCCGAAACTCTCCTGCATTTTCAAAAAGTCCATCTCCGACTATAGAGTTTACTTTTTTCGCCAGGGCAACATCAAATTCTCGAGAAATTTTATCAACCATTATGTCTTTGCCAAAAACGTAGTCAATGGCAGCCGACAAGTTTTTTGTCTTCTGTTCGTTATTTGTGGGAGCCGTAGTGGTCAAAGCACGATCAGTGGCATTCAATGTTTGTGTCCCTGTGTTTTCTCCACGATTGCACTCGGTCAAATACAAGCTTCTGTAAAGCTCAGAATAGCCAGTCAAAAATTCTTCATTTTTAGGATCATTAATAAATGTTTTCACTCGTTTAAAAAGCTTTGGGATGTCTTCCAGCATCTCGCTAGTCTTCAATCCATACTCAGTACGCCAAACAGGTTTCTCAGCAAACGAAGATTTTCTCATGTAAGCTGACATTATTGCTTTATAAACTGAAGTAATACATAACAATAGTTACTTATGATTACAAATCAGCCTTATATGCATTTTTTTTTTTTTTTTTAAGTTTATCTGCTTCATCTTTACCTTTGAGTTCCTGGAAATAAGGATTGAGGAATGGTTGACGTGGCGTTGGTAATTGTTTAGGTTATGAAACGCTTGACGAGCCTGAAGTGCTACAACAACGAAAACAAACTGAACATTAAAATACGTACTATAGTTTGAAAAAACCCTAGAAGTATATAGTTACCGTTTAAACTTACAAAACTTTATAATGAGTGTTGCTATTGCTGATACTTTTCTTTGTTATTTAATGTAGGGCGTCCGGGCGATGTCAGATCCGCCAAACGGAAATGGCAAAATTCAAAAAAAAAGTAAGGAGCTATCGCCGCCTAGTGGCAACAAAGGTAAGTTGTTAAGTCCTGCAGTGTAGCGAGAGTTATGATTGAAAGCATAAACATTTATTTATCTTTTATCGCAAATTTTAATTTTATAATGATTACTGTGTTATCACAAGTAAATAAACTACTACTTCTGATATTGTTTAAAACTGTTTTTTTTTTTTTTTTTTTTAATTGTGTGGATTTATTCACAGCATTCTACAGTTTAAAATTATTTAAATATTTCTGTATGTAAGTTTGATGGTCGACGCTTAGAACGTTTTTGATATGAAAAAAATTTGTGAGAAAAATCAAACATGCAAGAAATAATATCAAACTTTTATATTTTTTTCCTTCGAAAAGTTTGATGCAAAAGATGAAAAAAAGTTTTCTAGTTAAAAATTTAACTTATGCACCTAACATTTAGGCGGAAAAAACATTTTCCCCGATACCAGGACATTGTGCAATTAAAATTATAATCTCACAGCAGAAGAACATTTTAAATCTACGGTTTTTTTTGCTAGCTTTATTAAAAGAAATAAGGATTTAAAAAAAAAAAACATTTTTTTTATTTATCCATAAGAACACACATAAATAATCCAAGTACTGATACCATAAGACTAAAATCAGAAGAATGTTGTGCGAGGGGAAATTTTTATTTTATATTTTATTACATATCCTTACATTATATTTACATTACCGGTACATTTTGTGTGGGGGCGCATTTCAATAACTCAGGGGGGGGGGCGATCAGACCACCCTAATCCCCCCCTGGATTCAACACTGAACAGAAGTGATTTGAGAGAGTTGAAAAATTGGCTCAGAAGTGACCAAATGGCAAGACTATACACTTACCATTTGGTCACTTTTTCATTTTTTGTTCACATCTACTAAT